>JTDE01001107.1:115968-167307 GCA_014338405.1 Paragonimus skrjabini miyazakii
TGTGGGAAGTGTCCGTTTGACAGTATCAGTTATATCTAACTTCCCACAGATACGTCACACGTACAGTTGTTTTTCGTCCACATACAGCTCATAATGTACAGGAAACTTCACCAGTTACTGAAGATGTGAAATGTTTATTCGATTAGTTTCCTATCCGTGCACTCCGGTTCAAAGAACAATCTAGCAAGGAACAAATCCAACTTCCCTTTAAAACACGATATTACGATTAGAGCTCAGGTGTTGTTGTTAAACATTTCGCATCTCGTCAAATTCCGCGTTCTGCATTTGGCCAAGCAGACTATTGGTTATTACGTTAAGTATGTACGAAATGTTACTCCGGAGGACATCCCATGAATTGCGTCTTCTCATTGTTTCATTCAAGGTCATCAAGGGAACAAACTATTTCTAATTTCTACAAATAAGATTCTCGAAACATATTATCAACGGTATTCGCAACCTTCTCCGTCTCCAGTGCAAAGTGGTCACCGAACGACTATGTAATCAGTTTTACAAAGCGTGCTTTTCCACGTGTCAGTTTCCTCACGAGTTTATCAAAAATCGCCGGTCATGTAAGCTGCAGCCAAACAGCTCTAACCTAAAGCGGATTACCAAATCTCATATCGAAATGTGACAGCAAAAGTTGGAATCACTCGAGGAGATGCACGGAAAATTGTGGCCTATTTTTGATAACCTGTCAATTGTGTGTCGAATCAAGTATATGAATTTTTGTAGTACAGTTCTGCGACGTACGAAAACGAATGTGACAAAATCGTTTAACGATTCCTTTTGCCCCGTTACAAATACGTCATCATTTCCTGAAGAATTGGATAGGTATGTAACCAACCTGCCATCAGAAACACTTTCACGCACTCAAATGGAGGTCCTCTCTTTAGGATTGAAGTTTACTTTACCACCAAAGAAAGTTGAAGAGCTCGGGTTACATGCCCAGTTTGAAAATCTTTACGATCAACTCCACCAATATTCGCCAACGTCTGAGGAGAATCAAATTTGGTTGGAAGCAAAACTAGTGGATGTCGCCTACCAACATCAGCATTACAAACAAAAGTGTCACAACTTACTGACACCGGCACACTTCCAAAGCCTAAGAGAAATAAGACAAAATGAGAACTTGATGGTGTTAAGTCCGGACAAAGGCTCAGGGGTTGTACTGATAGATAAAGCGGAGTACGTGGATAAAATGTTTGAAATTCTTAATGACACTCAGAAGTTTCTCCCGGATGATAATCCTGATAACGTCCAAGAAGTGGAAAAGGAAATCTGCCGCAGGCTAGAAGGGTTGAGGATAAATGGCGTCATGTCTGTCGATCAATGCAGGCTGATGAAGTCAGTCGGCACACGCACACCTCATATGTACGGACTGCCCAAAACTCACAAACCCAATGTCCCACTTCGGCCTATTATGTCCATGTGTAACGCACCGCAGCATAAATTAGCCCGTTGGCTAGCTGATTTGCTGGAACCAGTCAGAGAACAGTTCATTAAGTACAGTCTGAAGGACAGTTTCGAACTTGTTAATTGTATAGATGGTTTAAATGTCCGAGATAAACTGATGTGTTCATTTGACGTGACATCCCTGTTTACTAACATTCCGCTTCATGAAACAGTTGATAGCATTTGTGAACTTATTGTAAGCAGCAGTGGTCCGCTTCCTATCCCAGTAACCGAACTGAAATCATTATTATTTTTATGCAAACATAATGTAAGGTTCAATTTTCAAACGTATAGTTTCCGACAAATGGACGGGGTTGCAACGGGCAGTCCGTTATGTCCACTCCTGACAGATTTTTTCATGGCCAAAGTAGAATCCACACTATGCGAAAGCCTGTCAAAACCAGTGTTGTACAGGCGCTACGTAAATGATATTCTAGCCAACTTTGAGAACTCGAGTAAATCAAATACCTTATTCTCGAAGTTGAACCAGGCTTACCCAAACTTACAACTGACAAGAGAGAACGAAGCGAATGGCTGCCTTCCGTACCTGGACATTCTAGTCACTCAAAGACCAGATGGCACGGTAGGAAGATCCGTCTACAGGAAACCTACCTGGACTGGATAGTACATGCATTTCGAAAGCTTCTGTCCAGTGCAGCATAAGAGAAGTCTATTCAGGACGCTTTTCCATAGAGCACAGGGGATTTGCACTGAAGACAACCTACAGTTAGAGTTAGGTTTACTGACAGACACTCTGCAGATCAACGGGTACCCCCTGCGATTTATTAAAAAGTACAGCAAAGCTGTCATTCCAACTGTAGCTGTGACGACGGTATCGAAGAGAACAGTGTATTTAGAACTCCCGTTTCCAGGGGACAGCTGGTCATCAATGATGAGGAAGCATCTAACAGCGGCTGTATCCAGGACTTATAACGCTGCAAAGTTGTATGTAATACAACGAACGAGTTACGAACAAACAGTGTACGTATGTCATATCTCACTGTTTATACAAATACTCGTGTAGCTGCAGTACGAGCTACATAGGGAGGACAAACCGACAACAAGCTGTTCGTATCAAGCAGCATGTCCCCAAATGACTGGAGACGCAGTTAGAAACGCCAGGAGCCTGTATAGATGCCAATGGATGGCAACCCGCATCTTCCGTTGCAAGGCACATAACACAAACACGACACATAGTCCAAGTTTCTCACGCGTTCCCCGTGATCTTTCGGAGCAACCGGAAACGCATACTCCAGTTTGCGGAGGCTTTGGCCATTAAACGTCATAATCCCCCCCCCCTGTGTGTTCAAAAACAATTTGTGTTGACACTGCGGCTACCCTGGTAGTCAGCATTCCCACAATTTTGATTTTTCATTTTTGGTGTCTGCTCGTTTAATCCCTTAAGCCATGACTTCCGCTCTGTGGAATTTTGACTCGTTTAAAATTAGTTACATGTCCATGTGTGATCAGAATGTACGAAATGTTACTCTGGAGAACATCACATGAATTGCGTCTTCTCATTGTTTTATTCAAGTTCATCAAGGGAACAAACTGTTTCAAATTAAGTATGCTGGCGATGGCAAGCAGTGACAGATTCTGTCCGCTTTACCAATGAATTACAACCATAAATCCATGTTCTTGTACCGAAAATACCGCCTGTTTACTGTTACTAGTTCGAAGTCTTCTCCGTATTACTTAGGCAGCAGGTTTGAATTCAAATACAATTCCTAAGGTTATTGGAGTCTCAAGCGCACAATATCACAATCATATATATGATATAACTCATAGTTGGCACAGAAATTCAGTGTTGGACGAACTCCAGTTTTATATTGATGAAAAGAGTGACATTATGTCATTTCGAGTTTCATTTTAGAGATTATTAAAAACGAATAGCTTACAGTAGTTAGCGTTCATTTGTAAAAATCGAAATTTATGAACTGGCTAATCTTTCTATTCTCTGAGAAGATATCTTTAGAAAACCGTGACTTGATCAAAACAGGGTGTGCGGCATGCGCAACCGAGGTCAGACATGCTACACTGGTCCACCAAAGTCTGCCGCTAACGGGAGTCGGTTAGCTCAAGCTGTTGTACGAGGTGATTTGACACTACTTGGTATTTTTACACTCACCCGTGTGAGACTATGTGAACAAACTGTTAATATGCAGAACTACTGGAATTAAGCAAATCTGGTCTATATCATCAAAATCAAATTTGGGTGCGATTTCTATTTGAATTGTCTCATCCTTGGATCAACGACTTTTATCTGACAGAAGTTGACCTTCTCAATAATGTAGATGGAGAAATCTGATAACACCTCCTTCTGACGGGTGACAAATAGCTTCATGGGAGGGTTACTGAACATATTCGTCGAAATCAGCGAAGATAATATGTTAACGAATGACGTCATCATTTTGATGCATGCAAACGGGTGGTACGATAAGTGGAACCTCTTATCTAATTGACAGTCAAAACTCCCTTCAAGTTCACCGAACTGTCAGTAATATATCGTTTCTTGTTCCTTAGCATACCAGATAGCTCAGTTAGGTGAATGAGTCGAGTAGTGCGGAGTGAATTGATGACATTGAGAAGTAGTTAGCAAATCAATGTGCCACAGCGTCCACCAGAAAATAGTTCACATTTCCAACCAAAAATGGCACATTTTTGTTTATGGTACCCGACGATTCTCTCTCAAGTCAACCTCCCCGATTTGGCTTACGGGTCAAGAAATCACTAGAAACATAAACCGACTCTATGGACGATCAACCTTAACCCGATTGTGAGATGCATTGGACCCCATTGTCACTAGTTCGTAGGCATCGTAAGCGTTTTTTCCAACTAACTAAATATATTTGACCTATTCGGAATAGTTTGCACTACATGGAAGAATGCTAGAGTTTACAAGATAAAAATTCTCATGTGTTACAGTGTTACAGTGGGTTGGTTGAAGACTCTGTTCAAGAGACTGCAGCACTGCCCAATGATGACGTTAATTAGGCTACCGTGTTCCACATTAGACCACGGGGAGAGCTGAGCAAAATCTAACGTTTTTCTCTCACATTCTGGCATTGTTACATTTTTCTCAAATGAATTCACATGCCGTGATCATGGGATTTTTTCGAACAAACTTATAAGTCTGTGAGTAAATGGTACAGCATTTTTGCTTGAAAATTTCAGTAGTGCCTTTGAAACACGTTCACCACTTCCTGTCACCATATGCAGCTGCAATTTCAATTGTGCTTGACTGATTCTCACACTTGAGTGATGCCTATGTATAACAGTAAATCATTGTCGTTGTGGTAATCGTTTTTTCTCTTCTTGTTACTTACGATGCATTCCGTATCAAACTGAAGCATTCTTTGCTAGGATCCAACATGTTCATGTATCAACTGATCCTTAATTTAAACGCCACCATGTTCGTTTACTGTGAGACCTAGCCAGTCTCTTACAAATCAGCGGACTTGATAAGACGGAATAGTGTTTACCCTGCGAGGGTGGCCTAAAAACACTGAATATCTAACGTTACGTGGGGTAGTGAATTGTTTCCCCATAACCTTATACCAGTCAGGTTGGTAATCCAAGAAAACATCCGAGTTTTTCAGACAAACCCACAACCCTTCATAAGTACTGTTTCTGAGAATTGTTAATTAAGTTCTAAAAATTATCCAAACAAGAATTTGAGCAGGATTAGATTAACCATTACGTTAATCAATAAGTAGGTATTAAATTGGTTTAACTTGGTTGCCAGACTTTGGTCTCTAAACTGATATATCACCACTTTGTTTATGGAGTCCATAGCCATCGAGTGTCACTATGACAAAACCAGTACGACCAGGGAGTAGAGAGACAACGGATGTATCTGGCCCATGAATCAGATACTGACAGGCGGCTGAGCGAAGCACACAAATTTCCATCATTAGCAGTGCCGACAGACGATGGGTGGCGACAGTTGCTAATAGTGTTCAGTCAATTCTTCAGTTGAGGTGTGTTATTGAAACCGGTCTGGTCACATGCGAGTTTAGATGAGCGTCAGTGTTTAAGGCCTGGTTACGTCGCTTACGGTGGATGGTGATGTCTGACACCATGCTGGTCTACCGAGTTTTAAACACATCTTAGCTGATAAGTCGTTTGCAGATTCCCAAACTTAAAAGGCAATTATGAAAAAACCAGGCTTCACCTAGGCAGGAACAGGGAGAGAATGCTCGAAAGCGTCCATTACTTTACCAGCTCATTTTGTAAAGTTCATATGACAAAGCTGAGTCCAAATGCGAGATTTTTGAGCTCTTCTTCACGCTTCGTAACTCAGCTGGTAGAACAATTAACAAGCTCGTGCAGTCTGTTCCCGTTGCTGATTTGAACCCAAACACAGTGGAGATATTTCGGTTTATCTTTTCCAAACTTGTTAACTAACTGGAACCGTCAGGTATATGCGGCCTCAAGATCCACTGCTCAAGGTTCCACTCCTTTGAGACCTCGTTTCAGATGACTCTTTGAGAGGTAAGAGGAGGTCAACAGCATAACTTCCATTAGCTTCTGACAAGGTGCTAAAAAGATGCAAATCATGGAATCTGAATCAGCGCAAAAAATCGTACTCTGTATAGGCACATACACCCTGCACTCAGCTACAAAGAAGTGAGCAAGTTAATGGACGGCGTTAGAGAGTTCGAAAGTACCGAAGAAAAACCAGTCACCAGATATCTAGGGTTCAGTCATCCAAGTTAGTTAAACTTAGCCAAATAGACTCATCTTTAACTTATGGCGGCAGCTGCAATGTTAACACTGTTCATGGTCAAAGAGAAACAAGCGGATAGGTCTCAGCGCCTCCCACACTATGTCTTTTTATCTTAACCTTTCAATATTTTGTTCGCTTACTTTTTGTAGTATAAAGCGCATAAATTTCTGCCTATTTATTAATCTTCTACTCCATCAACGTCTGTTCTGATCAACAGTGCTCCTAGCTATAGTTTCTGAAGGCTGAAAACGTATGTTTGTTTGATTAGAGCTTGGGGTAACTGGATGCAGTTCTAATCACTATAAGGATTACAACGAATTCAGTGTGTTTCATTTGCGATTACAGAACTTACGTCAAATACTCCTCCTCCAAATACTTCCGTCACAAATGCGTTCAGCTAGTTGAAAGATATTTTCGAGATAGAACTCATTGGATAGTTTGCTTACCGGTTCCCATATATTCACGTAATCCAACAAATTTATAGTTGAGGCAACTGGCTATATACAGAATTCATCACAATGACATCCCGGTATTTTGTGTGTAATTTTCGGATCATACCAGGTTTTGTCACGATTTATCACACTACCCATATTTCACTAGTTGCGTTCAAAAACCATTATTGCTGTCTAGCTTTTATCAACCGTGTAAACGTTATACACCACGCCTCACTTACGCTTTCAGGCCAGACATAAACTGACTCCTGTTCTCTAGTCAGACAGGTTCTGATAGCCTGAAATATCTGGTTGTCAGTGGAATTTACAAATAAATTAATGCCACTTGCCACCTGGATGTACTCAGCCGTGTCGATCGTTGATGATTGGTTTCACTCGATGATTACTTTCAATAACACTTTAAATTAACACTGCACGAGTTCCACGATACGTCAGATAGTAGCAGATTGCGGGCATAGTTCAGTAAACTTTACATCCTATCGTCTGGTCATGGTTGACCTACGAGCCAAACAGTACAGTTCTCTTTCTTTCAATTGCTACATATCTAATGTAAAACGACAGTATACCCTGCAGTTTCACCTGCCATGATTGCTGTAGTAAACTGCTGAAGAGGCAATGTGCAATGTTTAACTGTCACAAAAACCTCTGACTGCTACACCCCTCATCCAATGTTCACTATACTTATATAGGTTTTGTTCACAGACTGTTTTGCACAGAACACGTATACATCCTTATATATTTGGTATCGACTTTTAAAGTTCAGTCATGTGAAAATCCGACACAGCCGTATCTCACCCAAATATTTACCTCTGTATATTCTACTTTTCCTTTTTCTGATCGTCAATTGGATCTCGACTCAACTGTTTTTGTTTTATCACATCAATCCGATAGTTATACGAATAGCCTGTTAATTGTTATTGTACTCTGCTTGAGTGGTGCGTGCATCACCTGTTTGCAATTTGACTCAATCCCGTTGTTTCTCAACCACTTGAATGCTTGGAAGAACTATGTTGCGTATGAATGTCATATTATTTAATCCAAGTTCATCTTTAGCCGGTTGTAATTCATTTCCCGGGAAAGATCTGTTGATTAAAACTGTTGCGGTTATCCAATTATTCGCTTTGACGATTCGTGCGATAGTGCCGTCGTATTATGATTCGATCTTGTTTTGATTATTTGGGATCGTTGGTTTATCGCTACGCATTGCTCAACGTCTCCGCGGAAGGTCGTATATATGTCGTGTTTAGATGTGGTTTTTCATCAGTCACTCAACCGTACCAACTTTGTTTTTTGAGTGTCAGACGTTTGATGTTCTGCTAATATTCTCTGCCTCGTTGCGATTGGCAAGGGTTTTCGCAATTCGGCAGTGCAGCGTCTTGAATCACTTACTCGTAACACACGATAATTTAACCATATCATATCTATTTTTTTGAAGTAACCAGCTCACATAGTTGATTGTTTAGCATGATCAACCGTATGACAGCAGACGTCTCCTAGTAACTGAAGTTGATCTGAGGCCAATAGCACAAATTCGTATTCGTTAAGTTAACTGCTTGACGTGAGTAGAAATGGCCGGTCTGGACACAGTCACAATGAGTTACTGTTAAAAGCATCTCATCCGATCCACTCTGACTGACAGCGTGGTTTCACGTAACTAGCTAACAGATTGGCGGTTAATTTCGGTGACAATATCTCTTCAGTAGTTCTATTTTTAGATTAAATCACTTTTCCACCGTCAATGCATCTGCACACCCAAAGGAACACTTAAAAGTCAAGGAGACGAGAAACGATAGTACACAATGAATAAAAGTTAGTTATGTGAGTACACGGCATTTTGACCAGAATAACTGTCTGGAAAGAACAAAATAAACAGCATTGATTGTAACGGCTGTATGCTTTGATACAATATTGATATTGATATTGATATTATAATAATAATAAATTTATTAAATAAGACCCAATTGTGAAAAGCTAGAGATTCGGCTGAATTCACATTAGCGACAGAAACAGCATGCCAAAACGTGGCAAGCGCTATACTAGATGGGCTACGAAGCTATGCCGGAAGCTCAGGAATTCCACATTTGGACCCTGTTACCTAACCGTCCCACAATTGGGTCTCATCTAGTTAAGTAAATCTGCTAAACTACTCATTAGTATTACAATTTCCATGCTAAGCAGTCGCTTTGGTAGATTCCGGCCTGAATCGTTTGAGAAATCCTGTCAAGGCAGTCGATCCCCTCTATCATTTGGTGGATTCCATATGGGACAGTGGAACGGGTGGGTAACTAGGACCAAGTGTGTAACTTCCGAGCTCCCGGTTTGGCTTCATAACACAGTTGACAGGGCGCTTGTCGTGCTTGGGCGTGTTGTTTCTGTTACTGATTCGACTTTAAGCGAAGCCCTGGCTTTTTACAATTGGATCTCATCTAAATCATTGGGTCTACCAAATTGCACATTAGTAGTGTAGTGTTATTAGTTTGTTTGAATACCTGCTTACTTGTTTATTTCCTGTTAAGTAACAGGGGATTTTGACTGGCATAGTTTAAACCTAACTCACAGCTGGTTACAACCCTACCACTCCCGTAAACTTTATAGCCAGTCCCTATTGAAAAACGCACTTTACTAGGGTTTTGCTGCTATTAGAGTTCGTTTGTAATGCTCACACCTAGCACGACCTGAATTTGGGCTCCGGCCACGCCTTCATGAGGCACCCATGTTGACCACTGCCCCATTGACTTTAGCTTACCGTAGGTAAACGCTCAGTTACACTCTTTTGAGGAAAGCTCAAAATGTCCATTTTCCTCTAGGGTAGACACAGCAGATGTCTCGTTAATTCCTGTCAACAACTCTGTCCACATTGGGTGAACGGCGTATATCTTTAATACTCTCAACGATGTCATTTTCTTTCAGTCTTTCCATGAAACCATAAGTTTATCTTACTGTAGCTGTCGGAGAGTTGACTAAACAGGCAATCGGAAATGCAGTTTACTCGACTAAACAGAGCAATTGGATATCAAGGCCGACTGCACACGCATCATCTCGTTTCGACTACACTTTGCTTTGTGAGCTAAATTAATCACTTGGCCTTAGCGGAGGACAAGTGAAACAAACACATGTTTATTTTTCTCCATTCGCGTTTAATGAGGATGCACTTTTGTGTTGAACATGGTGTATGCGCTAAGATACCTCGCCTTATGACGCACACTTGCTTGTATTTACAACCTGTGTGCACTATAAATGGACTATAATGCGTACCACCGAAGTAATTTGATGCAGAGCAAATTGCTAGACAACCTATATTTGTGCAAAGAGTAACCTTTGTGCTCTATGTGACAGGGTCACTGGCAGTCATACGGTCGATCTAATTAATGCGTTTGTGTTGATAGCTGACAACAGAGGTGCACATTATAACAGCAAAGTGGCGCATCCATTCCGGGAGGTGTCCGTTCTAGGAAATTTATTCGAGGTGAGGATGGATAACTTCTAGGAAATAAATCGGAGCCAGCCTGTACTGCTCGCTTGACGCAGATCTCTTAACATTTGACCAAGAAACGCGCACACTGGGTCTTTCCAAGTGTAAGTTATACCCGTTAAGCTATTTAAAGTGCCTCCACGTATTCCACACGCTTACACAAACCAAAATACACATTTGTGCATATGGTCTAGGTCGAGTAATGCGCATGGTTTTGTGAACTCACGAACTAGATACAATCGTGTGATTCTACCTCCATCAAACCGGTTTTTCAGCACGATATATTACTTTATAATTATTTTTGCCTGTCATCATCTCTTTCTAATATTCCGTTGTGCCTCCTGGTTTTTTTTCGTTTTTCAGCCATTTTTCATCATGTCTGGCCGGGGGCTACGTGACTAATGAACATTCCCCAGCCAACATGTGATTTAACTTCAGTTACCAGATACATCCAGACTACGCCGACTGTTCCAACATGTATTTACTTGTTCTCCTCATTGTAACAGACCGGACGGGTTAGCGGCGCTCAGCAACATGTTGGTATATGTATGCTTCCATCCAACAGGCGGGCATTCACTCGTTATATTAGAGTGGGTGAACGTTTCAGTTAGTCGGCAATATGTGTGTGTGTGTGATCTCACAGATTATCAGCCCGTTGTGTAACGAATGGTTGCTAGATAATTGCTAGTTAAAAATGACGTCTGTGAGCTGAACAAACAGCTGTAAAGGACACATAAACGATCATTGAAAAAAAATTGACATCCTGAATTGACGAACCTATGTGTTTTTAAACTGGTTTAAGTTTGTATTGATACGCAATGAATAATGATTTTCAAAACACTTCAGTTTGATTGTTGAGTTTGTTCGGTAACAAACCTACGTTGAACAGCCGTTTCTCCAGATTGAGGCTGGATGAACAGTTAGATTGGATCGACAGTCATTTTGAATGAGTGTTTTTTCTGATGGATAGCAATCGCATAACACTTGAAAAATTTAACCACATACTCCATTAGATTGTAGGGGTTTTGCATGTAGACTACTTCAACTTCACACAAATTAACAACAGTGAATAATGATACTTGTCATGATGATTACTACTGGTTTCAGTACACACTAACAAATATCGCTTTATTCGTCAGATGATCGCGATTCACTCAAGCGAACATAATCTCCGCTTCATTTAGTATTCTAGGTTGTCCGTAACTTTCGTTCAGGCCAAAAGATAAGCGCCCACTCTACTATATATCTGAATGTAGCGTTTCGTATTGGGCCATACAGCACGGTTTGAGATCAACTAAAAAAGTTTGATATCAGTCACTCAAATGTGTTTCGGCAGCACTTGTACATGGTTGGCCAATCGACTGATCTCCAGTCAGTTAAGTTTATCCGGTCAGTGCTGTAAAAATATAACTTCTCTTCAACTCTTAACTTGTCGTATTGACAGAAAAACTCTTAAGTGTCATCCACACGTTATGAAATATTAAGATTTTGATTATTCTCATCGGTCACAGATATCACAATCGTAGGTGTATAACCAGTGCTTGGTATCATTACCAACAATAGAACGTAACTGTTGCCATCTGGGAATGTTGTTAACAACGGTGCACACAGCGATAGTGCCGGTTGACTGGATAATACAAAAATTGATTGGGCAACATAGCTGCTGTGAATACCAGCAGGATAGATTTCCGATCCTATAGCGCAGCTAGGAAGTATGTGACTGAACAGAGTGGACTGTCATTCTCGAAAAGGTCTTCAGTAATTGGAAACTTCCTATCCTCGTTCGAAAACCAACTTATCCCCGAGGTTCATTTTGTCATCAAGCGTAGTAACTATTCAGGTATATGAATCTTTGTGATCCGGTCACTTCTGTCAAAAACATCCTTCTACATAAGTGTACGCTAGTCCCTCCGTTGGCAATATTTCTTTTAATATCAACGTGACAGTAATACGTTTTCGTGATAAGCAAATAAGAACTGATGGCATCCTAAAATTCCCAGTCAGATATGTGATACCTCTGTCACACGTCCTCACACGTCCTCAGCCACTAGTAGTGTAGACCTGGAGTCACCCGCATTAGCAGATTCAATCGCCAGTTGCAGACCATTAGTTAGCACATATCGAGTTAAATCAAACACAACCGAGTGATGCTAAACCACTCCTCGCCGCTGACATCTAAGCCTATAAGAAGTCTGCCTCAGTTATTGTTGTTGAAGCACCACCACACTGGCAGTAACAGACAAACTAAGGTCATGTAAATGAACACCGAAAAACGTCTTATTCAGTAAGTCGGGGTGGATGCAGTCCGAAAGAACAGACCCATTTTGTGCATTAAAAACAAGTTGTTTGCTACCCTCTTCTTGCGTTGGCAGTGGTGAATGTTTTGTTCCGATGGACAACTGACATTTCATTGCAATTTGTTTTGTGGTTTGTTGTTGACCCGATAAACTTACTAGCCAGTTTAAGCATTTGCAAGAATACCGCGAAACCGTAACGTTTCGACTTTAGTTTTCAGACTTATAGCGGAATTTCCCTTGAAAATGTCTGAGTTTAAAGCAGCAGGCTGCAATTTCTTCGAATACTCCTAGTGGTTGAAGGATTGTACCGAAACCAAGAGAATCACCTGGGGGTGAATTATACGAGCAGCTCTGACTGACATGGTGCAATCCGGCACATACGTTGTGCAAACAATAACCGACCACGTAGACGTCAAGTGCCTTGCCGGTCAACAGCACGATAAAAATGCAGTTGGAATTAGGCTAAGCATGAAAGCTTTGGCGTGTGGCCAAGTCCCATGTTTGCCCTGTCCGCTTTGCACCGAGAAACTGGTCTGATCGCTTCGGGAAGAAGAAATCTTACTGGCCTTACAGGTGTGCCTCATTATTTGCGAGAATGTTTAAAATCTCTAGAAGTTTACAAATGTCGTCAAGACTTATTCGAGATGATCCAATGTTATCGTACAGGTGACTTGCAGGGGATAAAGAACAACCTTGTTCGGTTAGAAGGACCAGTAAATATTGTGATTATCAATTAGGGCAAAAAGCCTGTCACGGAAATTAAACCGGGGCGAAGGTTTGATGTCCACACAGAAACTGTCACAGGGAGGATCGACAAATCTTTGCAGATAAGGTATAATAGACCGTATGAAATCTTATTATTGAATCAAAACCAGATACAGAATCGTTTGTTTGCTAACAAGCATGTTTCTTAAACTGACAAGTTATCTCTCCTTCGTTTCACTGATGCTAAAATAGTTCTGTGAACAGGCTTGACGTATGGAGATACTTCTGGCATGATACTGGAAAGGCATGGACCTTTTTCATTCCACTCATAGACGAACGGCGACCACTGATGGCATGGCTGACACTTATTGCTTTATGCACTGAATGGACTTGCCAAGTCAGATGGTAAACTAGACGTCGACTCACGTGATCGGATGCTGAAACGTATTTTTTTGCTATAAATCTTCTCAAACGAGCAACGAATTTTAACTTACCAACAATTTGCATGACACGTGTTACGGTGGAGTGCTTATTGCTCTGGACGATTAAGTTTGTAGACCGGCAAACCGACATTTCTAGTCTCAACCTCATAGGAACTCTGTGAGGTTTGTCAGCTGGCGAGATACAAAAATATGTCTGACCATGTAGCTGAATCGGTACCTGTTATCAAGCAAACAGTAAACATCTTAATTCCGGATTGCAACAGTCGTGCTTCGCAAGCTTGTCAATCGACGTTTCAAAGTACTGAAACAGAACGGTAAAAGTACATCCCCCTAGGTCTGTTACTAGCAGATAATTTTATGAGCAAACTGGAGGGGCAACAATTAAACCGTACAATAGGGAATGTGTAGTTTTATTGGCCTTATGTAGATGAAAACTTGCTCTGTTGAACTCGGACCAGGATCTAACTGACGTTGTACAATTATACAATCAAGCACCTAGTTCTATCACTTTAACTTTTGAAACAGACTCGAATAACACATTCAGTTTTGCGGATGTAAACCTGAAAAGACAACAAGATGGATCTTTGTAACGCTCAATTCATCGCAAGACAACGTGGACTGGGCAGTACGTATGTGTTAATAGTTTCGTCCCCATTAAGCAGAAGCGTAAACTTGTTCGATATCTTACTAGCAAAGCCAGCAAAATCTGTTCCACAGAGATATTAGAAAAAAAGCTTAAGCCAATCGCTATTGTGTTGAGGGAAAATGGCCGTCCCGACCGCTTTATAACCGAGAACCTGATCGCTACCATGTTATGTGACCCGGTTGCCACGGTTGGAGAGAAAGCCATCTTCATCCGTTTACCGTTCAAGGGTGATATCGTGACAGAAAGACTGAACCGTCAACTTTATCTGATCCTCAGACATACTTTCCTGGCGGCAATATTAGGGAGGTGGTTCACTATTTCGTCGTTGATTGTTTTGAGTCTGAAAGGCATAGTGCCTGTTCTTGATCAGTCTATGCTCGTGTATTCCTTCTCCTGCTGTTGTACATGGGAATATGTTGGTCGGACGACTATGCGCTTGTCGAAAGAAATCGAAAAACACCATCCTGCCTGGCTCGGGACCGGTTTGACCAAATCCACTAACACCTCGCTAGTTGCACATCTTGCAGATACGGACTATCGCGTTGACCCAAAGCAGACCTTCCGCATAGTTTACACAATCTGGCCAACCACCCCAAGCTGGTTACAACGAATGCTAGCCACCGCGGAATCGACTGCTATTCGATTACACAGTCCGTTTTCTTGTTCTCAAAGAGAAGTTCACACAAACCTTGCAGTTGCCGATGTCGGTACACGACTGACAGAATGCCTGTATATGGGATAGAAGGTGAACAAGGACAAGATTTTCAAAGCTAATGATGTGTTTGATTCAAACCATTTTCATTAAAGCAGGTAAATCAACTTTCAGTAGCCTTTCTCCAGGTTTCAGAACATCTTGTAAGCAATTGGTAATTCGGTCTGTTCGTAACATGTCACCCCTGACACAGAAACATCCTCAGACCAGATGAGCCAGTTGCAAAGTTGGTGGCATCTAGGACAGGTTGCTAATCAAATAGGAACACAGTGCATAACTAGGCTAAACTCACCGATTACAGTAGATTAGGGATATGTATGATGTGGAGCAGCAATGGAGTCGAAATAGACAATCAGTTAGGCTAGTGAAAGAGTCAAATGACTTTGATGAATTTGGATATAGTAGTCACAATCTCGCCGTGTTGAAATTGATGTTTCACTCAAATGTCAGTGCGCCTACCCTCTGATTCGGCCAGAATCTGCTTCAAATATCACCACAGTTGTAACTAGTTCACCTGGACCGAGAAAGTTTCTGTGTCAAGAATGAAAAGTTACGAACTATCGACTGCTTACAAGGTGTTCTGAAACTGCCAAATCTCTATCGGTCATAGTTATATTCCTTCTCCGTGTTAGTTAATCGGACTACTACTTTAAGTCAACATTTAGGCATAAAGTTCTATGTGCAAGAATGGTGGCAAAGTTATTTCAACTCTTCAGATAAATAAGAAATTTGCTCACATTCAGTGTACCCGAATAAGAAATTCATTGGTTTGTTACTTTGGTGAACCTCCTCACAGGTCTTACATTGTTTCCCTCTTAAACCATATGGGACACTAAGGTCACAGGGGTGTTCAGACAAGTTTAAGCGAAGATTCCATGTTTATTTCCACTCCAGTAGTCTGACACGTTTCAAATTTTGCTACAACCTTGTAATACATGACCGAACATTGGACTATCCGCGCTCGAACAGAACCACTGTGCCCTGAATTGCCAATTTTACCAAAATGACACCTTATTAGACGCTCGAAGTAAAATGGACCAGTTGGTATAAATATTCAACATGATAATCAAATATTCATCACAAACATATGACGCACTGTTTACAGCTGATTGTAGTTTACGGCATCAAATGATGTTTCCAAAAGGTCTACTTCGAAAAGAATTAATTATGTCTAGTTTAAATCGCCACATTAGGATGTGCAGCTACATTGCTGCTCAATAAGGACAGTTGATTTAAACGAATTTACATTCTGGATACCCTATACCTAATTGAAAAAGAAGGTAACTATACCTGGTGATCAAAATCCATGATGTCGTTCATGTCTATAAGTGCTATAAGTGTTTATAAGAACTGTAATAAGACTGTAGGGCGATCACAAAACAGGTGAACGACAGAATGTGACTGCAAGGCAATTGAGCTCTGAATATCAACATCCGTGAAGCTTACATTACGTTGGTGAAGAAAGCTGTCAGAAACGGCTCCAGATAAAATTATCTCAGTTGTGACAGGCAAAGCGGCGCTCAACGAATGGTCGAACAAGTATCCCAGATGGGACATAAACATGAACCGAACAACAACCTTGGGACCAGTCATGGAGTGATCAACACAATCGTCGGTCAAGGCCGAAGCCAAGCCACTGAAACCAGTTACTGTGTTGATTCTATATATAATGCCCTATTGACAATGTACAAGACACTTTTCGCGCTTCGTTGCTGAGTCCTTTGCAATCAGTCGGGATAGTTTGAAGTCGTATTCACCAGCGATAAAACAAAAGCAGATCGCGGTATCAACAACGTCAGTAGGCCAGGATATTTCATGATATGTCTTTAGCAGAAATGTTCACCGTAACTTCAAACTCCCCTACTTTTCTCCAGATTTAGGCAGGTTACCCAAGCATTCAGACTTTTTCCATGCTTTCAGCAGTGTAGATGAGTGTTGAAAAAACTATGCTTTCCAGCTGTTTATCCAAAAAGGATCATGATAATTGAACCTGAAATACATCTTGAATATTTTTTGTCTTTCACTCGCAAAGGATGATCCAAATTGCCTAATTCCGCGTTGATTGCGACGAACGCAATCATAGCACAAAGCTTGGTCTCACCGTTGTCGCGAATAAAATATGTCAATTGATACAAAGCAATTTGTTTAATTAGTTCGGTCTGTTAATTCATTGTGTATCTTAACAAAAGCGATCAATTGACTATTGTTTGAAAATGAGACTGAACTAGGAATTGATTAAGCAAGTCAAAGTTGATGATGTGAAACTTTCGTCATTGGGAAAGAATAAGTATAAAATGACTGTCTAAATGTCCTGCGATTGCAGATTAAATTAATTGGAATGTAAAAGTCTTGATTGTCGAGTTTCGAAACTGAGTTCACGTAGGTAAAATATTCTCTCATACCTAAAGAACACGGAAGTGAATAGTAATTCTAGTAACAATAACAATGATAACAATAGTGATTAATCTTTCTTCAATTGCTGAATACCTCTCACTTATAAGTGTAAAAATTAAGCCGTGATGTGTTTTTCTTTTTACTTCAGACCGAATGAACTTCTTAGCTCACTGTCATCGTCACGATTGTTTGCAGATAGTTCTCACGAGTAAAGCCATGATACTTTTGCCACCCATCATTTATCCTTAGGGCTATGACAATTGACTCGAACCAAATTTGACTTTTTAAATGATAATGAATACGTTATCATTTTCAGAACACATTACTGTTAACTGAATCGTTTTTATATCATCCAAACCTGTACCGTATTTTTGTGGCTTTGTTCAGAATACTGTAGTTGTAAAACACATGAAGGCCAAGTAACTATTAGAATAACGGACAATCAGCTTAGTTTGCTCGGACGATCGATAACGCATGGTAAGTACCCGCATGTAGAAGTGCAGTGGTTCAAAATGGACAGCCATGTTCCTCATAAGTCAGGTTCGAGTCGGTTAACAAATATCCACTGACCGCCATATTTGCTTCAAGAGCGCCTACGTGAAATTCGTTACAATCCGCCAATTTAACGAAGTATTTACAGGTAAACCGTAAACGAATGTAGGCCGTTCTTTTAGAAGTATGAACATATTTTGATCACCTTGGAAATGTTACAACCGTTGACCAGTAGGCAGTAAAGTTGTTAGTATATTATCTGTTCATATTCATCTTGAGGCATCCTGAAGTTTGACCAAAAGGTGCCACGTGCTGTGCACCTTTTCAACATTGTAATATCTCAACCTAATTTTCGCGCACCCAAGTATAAGGTTTCCTAAACTCTATGTCAGTTTAAGATATTCCAAGGAGTATCTGCAATACTGCCGTATCTCCAAACTAAGAAGACCACACGAACGCAGTGGACCGAGAAGGGAAACGTAAACACTGTACCAGATCCCCAACACTGTACAGGCTCACATTAACAAGTCTTGCAAGCAAACCAGGTTAGCAAGTAGTAATGGGCCACGGCATTGTGAACATGTTGGGACGATAACGAGAACAAGTATGACTTAGACAGAACACGGCCACAAACTGGCGAGTATGGCTATGCTTTTTGTGTGAGCGTTTGTTGACACGACTCGATTGGAACACTCTATACCCTTAACCTTCGAGCGATTTAAGGTCTATCGTGCAATGCATTCGTCTCTACTCTCTGTTTCACTTTTCTTTAATTGACTGTTTAGTACGGCCGACTCTTGAGATATTGGTACTTTAAGCTGGAGTCCATCCAAGGAAACATTATATGGGGTCATGGATCAACCTAAAGAGAGAAAGAATTGGTTAACCGAAATGTGATTAGTAGTAACACGTAATCACAGGTTTGGTTCAAACCATGTTGTTTGATTTCAACTCACGTCGGAGCTGATAAAGACTAGTAATCTAACAATATTTTTCTTCAGCAATGCAGAGGTTGCGATAAGTAATAGCCAGCATGTTACAGCTACGAACCTTACACTTACGACAAACAGTGGATAGTTGGAGCCCACTGGAAAAGAGTGATATTGAGCGGCACTTTTGTTTTGTCATCAGAGATTTAAGTTTGGTGATATTACTAAGATAAAATATACGTTAGCATCATTCGTTTGCTCTTCTCGTTTATGCAAAGGGTCAGAAAATCGCCGTGGGACCAGTAGTACACTTCAAGGATCTTTTTAACCTTGAGGCAAACTTTAAAAAAAAATATATAGAACTTGGAATTCACAAACACTTGCCTACTGTGGCTGATCCTTGGGCTTGCCCTGGTTTTATTGTTTGATGTGTTTGGCATTCTTCACCTTACGGATGTAACCTCGTACAACTGATTACTCACAACGCCATTGAATAGCTGACGCTGATGTTCACTTCTTTAGTATGCAGTAAATAGGGACAAACCATTCGTCCCGTTTGTGCAATGTTAACCCATAGAAAAATGTATGTTATCGAACTCAGGTCCCGGTCGGACACCGATGAGTTGGATAGCAAACGAGAAGACCGGAACTTTCGGATGGGAGTATTTGATTGTGGTGGTTTACTTTCCTGCAATATGTGCCAGCATCTGCAATTCATTAGTCGTTGATGCCAGTAGCTCTTTCGAATCTAAGACTTTAAATTCTATCTAATTTGCTATCATTTCCGTTTTCATACACTAAACCTTCAGTTTGTGATCCCCGATGCACACATAGTGAGCTCCTCAGCAGTTCTTGCTGAGATATTGTCATCACAAGAACGGTTGAATTGTTATAAAAGAGGACTCAGGCCAAATTCACAAAATGCTAACGGTTAGAAAAATAAATTCTCACTTTTAAATTCACTCCGTTATAACTGGAATTCCATTGTCAGGTTTACGAGGGAATCATGCAAAATAAAACATCTTACTAAACATGTGCTGCTGCTTAGCTCAGTCAAACTGTCGAAGAAAACGAAAACACAAACATTGACGGTAGACTTAATTATCACGTTTCAAATATAGCATGGAGAACGTTGTTCACAGTATGAATTAAAAAAAAACAAATTAATCGATATAGTGTTCATTCAACAATTGAAACTGTTCATTAACATATAAAATTGTTTAAGTTAAATTTCTGTCTGTTTTATTCTTTAGCAGAATTTAGGAGAAACTTGACTGTTAAAAACCAATGCTACAGCTGAATTCACGCCCGTGATAAGAAAGAGCACTCCCAAACGCGGCAAGCTATCTACCACTTGAGCTACGAAGTCACAACACGTTCACAGTCACTTTCATAATTGTTGTCCGTTTCTCAGAACTTTGTAAGTAGGACCAAAAATGAAACACTGGCAGCCGAAGGGAGGAGTTAACGAACGGATGCACGCAATGTGGTCCGACTGATAAAATCGACTTACATTCGGCTGGGAGATATAAATGAAATAAAAACGGCAAAACCCTCTGTTGGTCAAAAAAGGACCAAGCCTTCACAATAGCAATGAAAAGGTGATAATCAATTGATTACTGATAAGCAGTCGGAGATTTCGTTACCTCCGAATTAAACATCGGTCAGAAGGTTTTATAAAAACGGACATTTCGACCTGACAGAGGTCCTTACCACGGGGGTATCAATCAGAGTTAGCAGATGGTAATTGCGTATCTTTTGCTTTGGCGATCTGAGAGTCTGATAAGTATTTACAAGCGAAAGCAGTTGAGCGTTCATATTTTATAGTCCAGTCTTGCCAAATGATGCGTCACTGGCACAGCGGTCAACAAGGTTGTCTCACGAATACGTAACCAGTGCTTTAAACCCCATCGTGGCAAGAATTTGAAATACTGATGGACTCAGACAGGAGCAAAACTCGAATCTAGTGCTCCTTTTTGAACGAGGAGTTATAATAAAGTTATAATAAAAGTTTCATAATGTTTTGCTTAAAAGCTGAGTTTTTCTCAACGTCCTAATGAGATTTTCCCACCTTCCCTGGGAATCAACTCACAGTTTTGCAAAGATCTAAAGCGCGCTCAGATTGCTTCACACATTCTTCTTGGAGGTAGTCTACAGAAGCGGCCTGGTACCGTTTGTTCTTAAGTGAAGTGTGAGCTCTGTTATTTAATCAAAAATGCTGGCTATAGGAGGAACAATTTTGGTGGACTGTAATTGTCATAGCTATGGTTGTGGCAAGTTATTATGATATGGTTCACCATTTCCCACATTTTGCACGCTTCATCTTGAAACCTTATTGACCGAGCGTATTTGACTGTTTTCCTATTCTCAGAGCGTGCTTCCATTTTATTTAACCAAGTTGTCGTGACCTTAGTTAGTAAAACATGTTCTGGGAATTTTAATTATACTAATAGACACTATAAACCACCGTACATTGATGGAAGTACCTCAGCAAAGTGAAGTGTCTGTATATATCTATTGCGAAATATCCACTGCTCCATCGCTTCAGGTTATTACGTACTGTGTGATACTTTCGTCCGACGGTACACCACAATAAGATACCAGGTCCCCCGTTAGTTTTGTGGTAACCATAGAACTCAGGCACGCAGTAGTTAAGTATCTTCAGACCAATTTGTTTACATAAACGGAAAGTGGAATTAAATCAAAACACCAATCGAACTAGCTTTATATAGACTTGTTTTGTACTTGTTCTATGGTTAATGGCTTCAGTGATCCATCCGGTGACACAAGTCTGTACGTTGCCTGAAACAGATATTTCAAACAATGACCTGGAGTCGGAGCTAATACTGAACGACCGGCCATTAGCTTATCACTTTGCTAATGGCATCAACCGACATCCTGAAACAATCCGGTTGTTCTTGCGTGTACTGGCCTGGAAAAACTCATGGAAAACAAATGTTTGTTTACTTAACTCGGTAATAAACCCACAACTTGGAAGCATGTATTCAGAGGTGAGTAGTGTTTTTGTGATATTGAAACATTTGAAGGAAAAATCCTTCGGAATTCTTTGGCAATTTATTGCACTATCTTACCACTGCGTTGCATAAGTTGTACCATACTAGAGTTGAACAATTTTATGTGGTTGAAATCATTCCTAACGAATTTGTCACGAGATTTCATCAGGAATCAGAATGCTCATATTAACGGATTGATTATACTTGGCAACATGGCTATGTTGTAAATGTCTCAGAAACTTCCCTAGTTTATGACCTGTTTTCTGATGAATGGCCATCTGTGAGGAGGGGCACTCATTTCAGTATCTAGTAGGTATTGGCTGCATTGTTTTCAGGTGGTCAATGAAGATAACGATTGACTGAGAAAAACAGCATGACATTTATGGAAGCCACTATAGAATGACAACCATACAGCAAATCTAATCAATGCATGACGATACTGGCTGTTCTGTACAGTGTGTCCTCAAAGTAGGGCACCTCACACAGTTCGATGGTACGCTTTCATTATGAGTTTTTGCTACATTTCATAGGTAGGACTTTTCCGTTCACATCATCAACTTATGAAAATAGCTGAAAGGATTTCGTAGACCATGTTAGCTGGTTCCCTGTTTCTTTTAAGACAGTTGTGTAATGTCGTTGTTCTAAAGATTTGGCTTCTTAGAGCTTTCACAACATATCCACAAGTACAATTTATAAATGAACGATTGGGTAACTGTCAGAGTTATCATAAAAGGGTGTTGCGGACTGATTTTCAGTGCTCCTTTAATCCTTCCCTGTCAGCGTGTACAGCACACTGCAGGCGTACAAACAAGTATTAGCAGTAACGTGTAAACGATACTTGATACCTCACGAAGACATTTTAGACTATTTAACTAAAATTAGCTCATTCATTCGACTTTGATCTATAAAGTTGACTCTAGTCTTTGGCTCCCCCCCCATCAGGTATGTGTATTGGGTGAACTTCGGTCACCGTTCCAAACATGTAAGTGGCGGGTGAAGAGGCTAGTCGGTACTAAGTCAATAACAAGTCTTTAATCACGTTTCACACAGCAGTTGAGTTCGTGGATACTATCGCACGGAAAACAAGATGTCAGTAACAATCGACAATAAGTGGTCCATCAGGATTTTCACACCGGATAACGTGCACCTGGAAGCACCTCGTATGCACCTACATTACTCGTTAGTATAAACAATGGTGGTGAATCATGCATCCCTGACAGGATATCAAACTCATCAATTCGTCTGTGTGAGTTTTCAGGTGATCCGTATAAGGTATCATAAACAAACACAGTGCATTCATTTACTCACGGTTTTTTAACGTAAAAGACCAAATACGCTAAAAAATCTATCATATTACTATGTCATCATCACAGAAATTTACAGCAGCACACAAAAACCATACTGCTCTGAATACACTGGGATAAACCAGAACTGCAGTTGAGTCATTTAATGGAACATAATATTCTGCTTCAAAATATTGTCTGAGTGGTCTTTGTTGTAAACTTTATCTTGGACACAAATAGTACAGATTGATTCCTGTATAAAAACAAAATTATATATCTGACGAAACATCCGACGTTGATGTTTCGTTCATCCTTTACTCCATTTATCCATTATCTCTACAAGTTACGTAGGTTTAAATGGACAAATAATTTAACTCAGGAGAACCGAAAATATCTGCATTTGAGTTCGGTGCCTTTTTTCGTTAGCGTCTGTCTAAAACCATTGCTGCGAGAAAATTGAGAGGAACCTTGATATATACTCACACAAGTATGATCAAAAATTTCGCACTTTGAGGTTGTTTTACCAGGTGAGACTACAGGAGACTAGATTCTTTGACTAAAAATCAAGTGAAGACCTTCAAACAAGCATATACAATCAATGAATATCATTTTAGCAAAAATGAACAAGTGGTTTCAACGGCGGGTATACTTCCTGTGTGACTGTATTCTGTGAAGTGTACAAGAAAAGTGGAACATATCCGACAGGTATGTGGAAGTTCGTACTGCATAGATTACATTATTTCCAGACTAACGCTTCGATCTTCTGCATGGTTGCTCAAAGGAACGTATAAGTAACGCGCAATTCAAGAATTGAACGACCACAAAATTGCTGTTATCATCACTGAGCAGGCGAAATCCAACAGTTTCTGGCCCATTGTTCCCTCTGGATCTTGCCTTGACCAAAGATCCTCCGCTGGCTAAGTAGACGATGAGTATGAATAGTTCCAACGAACTGATCAGTTTTGTGTAGAGTGGAGATCGTTCAATCGGACAGCTATTTAACCCTTAATTACTGCTCGCTGGTTCTAGAGATCCAGAGTACTCTATTAAGTTGCATGATTTAGAAGGTGCGTCTGTAATAAAGCTACATTTTTGGGTACTCTCCAACTCAACGCAATCTATCCGTTCTGCAGCGCTTAGTTTTTTAGACGTTTCTCAAACTAAACGCAATCATACTAGGATGTCCAGGTCCTTTTCATTAGGACTGAGTAATGCCGGTACCGTGTGAGTATGTGTAATTATTTATCAAGTAGATACGTAAATAATCGACTTGTTTAACTGTTTTATTTTAGTTTTTGTAATTTCAGCTTCTACAGCTGTTTTGGTATTATGCAGTAATGTGTTCAGATATTTTTTGATTTTTCCGCTGAACTGTTTCGAAAGAGTGTCGGTCGAATTCGTAACAGCGATTGCAATATTAGAAGCATCCTGTTGTGCCTGCATCCTAGTATCAACATTTCCGCAGAAAACCATCGCTATAAAAAAACTCTGTGTAACAGCAGATTGTCTAGAACAAAACTGTTATGGATACAATATTTGTACCATGCAGATTTGTAAGCCAAGCTGAGTCTCTAGTTATGAACACCAGAAGGTTACATTTGACATATCAATTGCATAATTTTCGAGTTATACTGTTTGATTCATACTGAATTACAAATCTACTGGTCACGTTTTCTCTCTATGAAAGCATTTTTTGACAATTATCTAACATGCATAAGCCCTGGGGAACCAGCGTAGTATAAAGTATATATACACTTAATAGATCTGTTGCTTCCAGTTCTGTTCTAGTAGATGTGATTTTTCCGTTTTGCAGCACATATCTTCTGAGGCGTGTCCAAAATTAGGCACAAGCATATTTGCCTACTTGAAATACAATCACAAAAGCTGAGTTATAACAGTTGTGCGTGAACCTGCACAATAATGCAGCATGTTGGTATGCGTATAATCTATTTCTCTGTTTGCCTCATTCTTAGTCTGAATAGTGAAGTGCATGTGAACGCTTTAGTATGATATAATGCTATATTTTTGTATTCGTTTGAGAACTAAGAGCAGGTAGGTTAAGAGAGCATCTGCTGACTTTAAAACAAGTGGGTTTAGTATTTTCACCGAACAGCAAAACTAGTAATAACCAGCGCGAAAAGACAGGTAGTGTAAGCGAACCAGACAGTTCTCGTTGAGGTTAGACGGTAAGACACACTTGCAAGACACAATACTGATAACATTTATATAGATAATTAATGTTAAACGAACTAATGTTGAGCATTCCTGAGTGCATTTTGACAGTCTCACTTCAGAGCTGACAGAATAAGATTGTTGTTGACAGTTAAATCTATCGCCATCAGACACTTCAACTCACAACTGTGTGTGCAAAAGCAGATTGTACAAATCCACCACCTCCGTTGGCTAAACAATCCCAAGACACTTGAAGCCTTGGCGAACCTAGATCACTGAACACATTCGGGCGCGCCTCATGACAGACACATGTGATCCTCGGTTATTCACCAACACTCTTACCTCTCTACAGTAGATCGTGATCCACCCAGTGTATGCATTTCTTAACGACTTATTTTATGTTCTCTGATTTTTGGACTTAGTTCCCACATACCTTACGTAGTTGAAAAACCTTTTTGAGGATGACCGAACCAACTGTTGTTCCAAATTGACCGTGTCTCCGAGGTGACATAATTGAATAAATATTTGTCGTCATGTCTATCACTGTGATCCCCTCTAAGCACCTTCAATCAACAATTCATGAAAGTATAAGAAATAGAAAGTATAATGGGTGTTCGAGACTTTGGTAGACTTAACTTGGGCATCACATAAATAACCCCAGCTTTTGCATTCACATATATCCTCCAGCCAGTCTCCATCGAAAAGACTCAGTTTACTTGAGTTTCGCTTGCATCAGAGCTCGTCTGTGGTGCATACGTTTACCTCGCAACTGGGATTTGAACCAGGGACACGCTTTCAAGAGGCAACCATCTGGATCACTGCACCGTTGACCTCACACTAGGTAGATATGTGTACCATTGACGAATTCTAAGAACGAAACTCGGATCTGGTGGTTTTCTTCGAAAGAAGCCTACTGGACTGTCTGCATGAATGCGACCAAATGTGACCGACGTACATTTGAGATGAAATTATGAATTTTTGTGATAACATGATATCCGTGTTTTATAGAAAGTTTTCAAAACACTTTATAAAAGGACCAACTTACTTCTGGTGAATGGTAACAGTCCGTACCTTGTCGGATGTTTCGGTTGAAAGAGTCATAAATATGGAACTACATTACCAATGTGGTACCAGTTAGTGGGTTATTATTGCAAGGGGAGCTGTTACGAATAATGTAGGCTTTAGCTGGGTCCTTACTGTTGGCAGACTTGGTCATTATTCTACCAGATGTATGGAACCAAGCCAACAACTCAGAGATTTCTGAAAATGAGGTTAAAGTCTTTCATAGCAGGATCTTTTCTAAATTGTCAAATCTACCAAACACAATTGCAAATCTCAACAGTAAAGTAGGCGAATTCCACATCGAACTCTGCTAAATTCTGCTCGGGCGGTCAATCTCCTAGATTATCTGGTGGATTCCACTAATCGCACTGTGTTGGGTGGGCAACTGAGCCGTAATGCGACATTTTCGAGTTTTCTGTGTGACTTCGTCGCTTAGCTGACGGAGCACCGGTTTCGGCTGAGCATTACATATTAAAAACCTGTTTTTTTCGTAACTGGGTCTCATAGATTACTTATGTTTTATTAACACACGTAGATAAAATAACTCATTTTAGCGGGCTAGCATAATCTTTTGGTAAAACATCTGTGGGTAAATTGGTCTCAGACCACTGCGATAAATACTGTCCAAAACAGTTTCGATTTTTAATTTGTGTGCGGACCACTGTACTAAATTCTCGCTCACTATAACAAGAGGACGGAGTATCAATATGAAACCATCTTGTTTTTGCCCACAAAGGAGGATATTTTACATGCTGTCACAGTCATACTTGCATCACCATATAACTATCGTAACTAGTAATATCTGCACGGCTCCGATTCTTCATTAAGGTGCGATTCACTTGACAAACGTTTCTTTCTTCAAGATAAAAAGGTGAGAAAGTAATATGCACCTGTACTAATTATTATTAAGAGGCACAAAATTTTACATGATGTGGTACTCATATGAAATGGTGCCTCCACTACTGAACACCAGTTTTAGTTGTTCGGTATTCTGGATTTCGATGATTTTCTTTTGATTGTTGAATCCTTGCTTTTTTACTTGACCCATGAATTATCCGTTTTCCAGGCAGGTATCTCCAAGTTATTGAAAATGTTGGCAGGGATTTGCAAGTTTCTCTTCAAATATTACAGATACGTGTGATATTTTTCAAGGTCAAGGCTGAATAGAAAGAAGGAGAAAACAGAGCGTTTAGCTAACCTACCGTCACTAGCGTGTGGCCTACTGAGCCGGACAACGTCAATCGTAGTAAGCAAATCCGATTCCCAGTGGCAACGTCTCTTTCACAACTCAACAGTATATTTGTGGACTTAAACATCCCTACAGTGATGGGCTGCTGTGGACCTAGTGAATTTGAAACTCTCTCAAATGGGGAGACGCCACCTCAGTAGAATCGGTCAATGTTATGACAGGTGAACAAACTATCTGAAAGGTTTCTGTTGACCTCATAAAAGCATTAGTAAGATCCGCCAAGATAAATATATGAAAATGAATTCATAGTTAGTTGCAAGCATGGCGAGAAGGCAACACTGGAACCGAATATTTGGTCATACAACATGCATCATTAGTTATATGCTTCATTAGCACAGGTGAGTAAAATAGCAATTTGTAATCTGCTGGTGTGATGTCTAAGTGTAAAGGATTTTAATCGAAAGAAGAGCGTTTGTATCTAACTCGAATAGTAAAATGCTAAATACATTGTAATTATCGATGCCCAAACTGACTCAGTTATTCATCCGTATGCATTAAATCCTCATCCATCAAGAAAGGAAGAAGAAAACCAAAGTACGATGATTCATACTTTCATGGAACACATGTATTTTCAAGTTGCTAAGGTCGCCAAAATGGATCTAAAAGTCCGTATTCAAATAGTTTAGATACACGCAGTATTCTTCAAAGTCACTGGCTCAGAACCAAAAGCAGAACAACTGAGCCGGGGTAATTCACCATGTGTGGAGCCAAGAAACGTTGTCCGGATTGAGTGGTGAAGACAACCACGCTCTATAGTCAATGAGCACCTCTTCTAAAGGGGCAAGGGAGACCTTCCTCTAAGTGGTTGATCTAACTGTAAATAAGACGAATGAACTGTCTGAATAATTCGCGTCGGTTTTTGAATGAAACTGTAAGGAAAACTCTCTCCGAGCAAGGTATGAAGATGAATCCACAACTGATTACAAACAGAAAGATAGGCTTGAAATCAAACCATCAGCAGCATGGGGAAAGCAGACTGCCAAACTTCACACCATATGACGTTGCACAAATAGGTTGGCTACCCAGGCCTTATGGGTAACCCTGTCTGCTACAGCGTGAACATCGCAAAGGCTACTATGATGTAAAGGGAGATTTCAGACGTCAGCAAACTCCTTACAGCCTGTTGACGAAGGACACTAGCGGTGGATAAAGAAAAAACTATTTGATGCTGCTTCAAACGTGAACACCATTCATGCTTGATCGCAGCCTTCGCATTCGGATAAGCCTTTCGGCTAGCCTACTTCGAAAGGAAGCACTAGACTTAAGTTTCGCTGTTACTAGAGCCCACCAGTGGTATATACACTTGTCCGGATCTAAGTATGCACACTCACCTTTCGAAGTGGGTAGCCAAAAGGCCTATTCGAAAGCGAAGGCTGCGAACTTCAACTACTTATTAGGTGTTGGCTGTTAGATTTTTGATAATTATTCGACCGAGTTGACTACTCAGCCGTTCACATACATTTACTTTTGTAGCTCACCAAATATCCCGAGAATAGTCACTTCAGTGTAATGGTCAACCGAGTGTGTTGTAATTGAAACAACACGGAAGTGGTGTATGGCAGTGTTCTGTACTAGAAACACGGTTATTTATTTCGTTTGTTTCATAAAACCCCTTGTTCATAAACCTTTTACTGTCGACGACATGAAAGATTAAGCACACATTGAAAGATGCAACAGAAAACGAAAATTTGCCTAAGGACCTGAGCCCTCTGCACCATCGGGCTACAGACAGCCGACTGTTGTTTATCATCACCATATATTGCGCAATGTATACTTGACTGTATTACAGCACATAGAGCACCCTCGATGGTGAACAACTGTACACTACTGTCAGTGAACGATTGCTTTGAAGGTTTCGGTCTATTTTAATCCGATTAGGAGAACATATTCCTTCGGCTTTGACTGCTTGTTAAATTGGTCTGAATGTTTCATCACGAACCTTCCTCAATATCTTTTCACTCACCGCGTTTCTCACTTTGAATTGAACAATCAAACCTGTAGACAGAAGCGCTTGAAGGGCAGAGCTGTTATTGCAAAATTATTATGCAGGTAGACAAAACAGATTTCAGCACTACGTCTACTGTGGTATCACCTCAGGCCGTTTAAATCAGGATGGTCATCTATATAATACTGACGTGTAACACATGGTTAACTTCTAGCGTATTGGTTTAATCACCAATCTCAAGTTGTATAACATGCCTTTAACCAAAGTAACCAATCTCGAGAAAATTATCTGAGGTTATGACGTCCGATTAGCCATTAACACACAGGTAGTACTCATTCGAAGATGTAATGAAATAATATGTCTCAGTCAACCATTACAGCGCCATCGGCTGAATATTTCGACTGAGAGCTCAAAATACGTATTCCAAAAGCCTAGCTAATTTTTGAAAAAAGTCATGCTATTAGATGTGTATCTACAAAATGAAGCGGCACTCGACCATTCAAAGTTAACTTTGATTTACTGTTGGTCGCTGGATGATGAAGTGCGCTTACTGTATGTTTCCTACACTATGCATCGGCCTGGTTTATATTACCGGTTCTTGTAATCATATTCAGTATTTTCTTTTAATTTTTACTCTTGCAGTGGCCGACGTTCTCATTCCATCTACTGTAGCCTGTACACTTTCCGTTTATGAGTTTCTGGGAACAGTTCAATTTGATATGCCTAGGGCATTCGTATCTTCAGCTTTCTCCAGTCAACAGACTTCCTTTGATCAGATCCCAGTCGCCAAACCTAGACAAAATTTGATGGCTCACTTATAAAAACAACAATAGACTTGCGCGCGCTTCTTGTTTGAATTAACCGGTTAATGTTTTTGGCTACATTTTGGCCTAAACTCTATTCAACCGGTTTGCCAAATGACTACCATCATATTAACCTGTTTGTAGGTCTGAATGAGGACGGACCCCTGAACTGGAGAGGAAGACAGGTTCTTTTGGAGTCTAAAAAGAACGATGTCAGGGTTAAACGCATTTCTATAAATGTTGACCACCTGAAAAGTTTAAACGAATGCGATGTTAAACTCCTCTATACTAAACGTGACCATTTCTTAAAGTGCACAAAGTGCGTACAGCACAATCGTTTAATGTCACAGGTTGATTTAAATGTGGCAACTGCTGGTTAAGAAGTCTGTGGAAATAAGAGAACAGCGATCAGCTAGAAGTGATGTTTGATTCATATTGTGCAGAAATCCCCTACCACTAACCAGTAATTGGTCAGGTGAGATCTTGGATTAAATAGCTTGATGGTCCAAAAATAAAAACGTATGAAAACTATGAGCTTTCGTAAGGTCTATAATGGCTGCCAAACCGCACGATAGTGAGTAGCGTCTACTTTTTTACTCAAGCAATCACGTCAGTCATGGGGTTGAAGCTCAAACCTTTTGGAACCACGTTGTTGTTCATCAATGCATCTTAAAGAATGTGTCCGTGCGAGGATTACCGAACTGTCAGTCTGAATTGTAGAATAGCCTTTGATATTATGATTTGTTACTTGCACGATTTGACAGCAGCATTAATATGAGGCGGTCGTTCCACCAGCTGAACGCCGATTGTCGATGCGTTAATAGTCACAGACTGCATAAATGTACTTGAATGCACATGCACTGCATGCTCGCGCCCAGAAAAATTTGTTGGCTGAAGCCGGTCAAACCAGTTTAACCGTCGCTCCCATGCGAGACCTCGCCTGGACGGCCTGAACAATAACGAGACTCCTCCGACTTAGGGGAACATCACAAACGGCTGACGCCGACTCGCAGGCCGTACAGTTCAACTGATCACTATATAATTTCTTGCCTGCAAACTATCCACTGAACTTCCTCTCAACTGACAATTTTGAGATAAGAGTAACCGTTAAAAACTAACTCGGCCTTCGTGGAATTAAGTAAACTGCCACAAATATTCCTCTGATTGTGTAGGTTAAACTCCAAGAGAAACCGCGCGACTATTTCATACCTGACTCTCTCGAAGGGTTGTCAACTGTCTGAAATTACTCATTAACTTACAAACACCGGAAGAATTCTAACCATTATCACTCTGGTATACAGATAACTTTATCAGCTATAGTTTATCTTTTACTGCCTTTCAAACAGACAGTAACACTGAATGATGGGAACACACTGAGGGATTCTTAGGTTCATTTTTGTGTGAACTCCTGTGGCCACCAAGAACCAAGCTTACTTGTTCGGATGATAATGAGCTCAAACTGTTAGTCATGGAGGCAATAAATAAGAACCAATGAATGATAAACTGTCCAAAACACGCTTTCTTCGTCTTGTTTTAGGGATGTCTTGAGCAACTACCTGGAATATGATCAAATAATTCACACACTGTGTGCCAATGCATTTCACTTTATACCAACGCGCTTGCGTGCTTTCAGTGTATGGATTTCTCTTACAATTGAGAAAATCATGAATACAGATTCAGAGGCCTGTCCATGTGTAGGCTGCATTGTCACGTTTGTTTCATGATGGCATGGAAGTTAGTTACTGATATTATCATGCACTACTCATGTTGTTTACCAGTAATCCGCCACTATAGCTGTAGGAGAAATTAAATGAAAACATTGTGTCCCTACCTGTTTAGCGCGACATTCTTACCTAATTGACCTAACAAGAACAGATCAATGAAGACCTGCACTGCCATCCCTGGTAGATTGAACAGGAACATTTCGGTCTTCGAATCAAATTTGTCACAGTTGATCGTAGCTTCCTCACTTGGGTATACGATTTGACTGGTTCCTATCGATTCTCGCTATAATTAGAGCGAAATGTATTTACTACTTTGTGAGTGTCGAGAGACATATGGTTTTGCAACACGCCTCGATATACTGGATACCAGTTTACTCCCACTTAGGCGTGTCGTTTATACAATTGCACATTTATCAATGTGTAGTAGTATAGATTAACCTAAAAGTCACGATCATCATTATCATAATCATAGACAGCAATATATCAGTGGTTCACACTGATGCTCAACTGCCACACAACCATGAAGAAGAAGAAACAAACTCTGTTTAAGAAGAGAGAAGAAAAAAGGGAGAGGGTAGAGGACCTAACAGCTAAAAATAGCTACGTCTATATTCAAACATAAAACATCAAGGCGCCTACACCTTGCAAACAAACAACCGAGCTGTAAGTGAAAGTAAGGCGTCATCAGCAAGACAGCTTCCTCACGGCTTTCACTTCCCCGCGTCATTAAGTGCACTCACTCCACAGACAACTCGGTCAAACAACGACAACATTTACGCCACTGAGCTCGGTTAGCCGTCATCTCACCGAAAGTTTCAAGCCACCGACTCTCTGAGTCGCGAGGACTCCAACCCGGGAGACGAACCCGATCTACAGTGGCCAACCCCTTCGTGAACGATTTCATTTGTCTATGCCAGGTCATCATCTGTCCACCTCGCACCTTACGCCAATCGGCCGCAGCGTCGGCAAACAGTGCTCGGTGTGGCAAGCGATTAGCTGGCATTCTTAGTACATAACCTAACCACCTAAGTCTGTGCAAATGTAATGACTGAACGAAAGAACTCGTTTGACAATCAGTGCCAAACACCCGCCCAACCTCCTCGTTGCTTATTCGTTGGTGCCACCCGATACAAGCGACTGAACGCCGGCATCGATGGTCGAATACCTGAAGGCGGTTCACGTCCTCTACTCTGATCGGCCATGTTTCGCTGCCGTAAAGTAATGCAGCCCTCACTGTAGTCTTATATACGCGACCCTTAAGTTTCAAGGAAATACCTCTCTGTCGCCATAGGTGCCCCCAGATTAGTAAACACCGCGCACTGATGCACTACCCGTCTTCAAGATGGTTCTTGTGTGGAATGCTCTATTCATTATCAAACTGTCGTCATAACTAACAAGCTATGATGCTTTGGGCGATGCACGCATGTGCGTCCGCATACGAGGTTGAGTTTAACATTAGCCAGAACCATCTTGATAATGTTGCACATGTAAATATTGAATGAAACGCACACCTCTTACAGTTCCATATTCCTGAATTTTGTTTTAAACAATGTTTCTGAAAGCATACTCTTTGAGTTTGGTGGATGAATTTATTGTTGGTCAAATTTTGAACCATACGGTTATCGTGTGTTATTTTATAGCGTTTTGCTCTGTATCGTCAACTTAGATTTTCATTATTTGTTATTTTTTCTCAACTCATTTTAAGTTATTTACCATTGGCATCGACTCGAAAGTCAGTATATGAACCTCACCAAAATGTAGTTAACAATCAGAAGGAAACCTGACCGTATACTGAAAAGCAGTTTGCAACCCCTTGCACCAGTTGTCCGAAATGAGGCCAGTACTCAATTGCTCTTCTGTGTGAAAAATTTTCAACATCAATAATTCCATTATCAGCTGAATGCCACTCGTGTGAGTTGTTCCTTTCACATTCACATAGACCTTTTTGCCGGATACAACACACACGAAAGCAGAACACCAGCTTTTGATACTGGGTAGTTCTTTTTCCATAAGGTGTTCAGGCTGGCCACTTGCGACTTAAGCTAAATACCATACGCAATTTTTTATAGGATCACATTTTAGATTATTTTTTTAATTTTGAGTAGAGAAATAATGTCTGAATGACACTACCGTACAAGTTCGGTCCGACTGTCAGATCACCAAACTTGTGCGATCGATATACTGCTCATTACCTACCGACCTCATACAAGGCAGGATCCAGTCAGATAATTGACAACCGTTAAGGCGTAAACGGACCGTTGGCGAGTAACAAAAAGTCATTTTAGAAGGTTAACTGACGTCTGTGAATTTAAGTTAATGGATATGACCTGGTAGTAGAGTTACCCATTAAAGTTAACAGAACAGGAAGATTGAGTAGTATTTACAAGCGATTGTGGTCAAACTGTCAGATGTCAACTTTCAACCGTGTCCATATTGAGACCAGTGGCGCCTTGTTCTTCGTCCTAGTGTACCGCAAACACTTGGACCGGAGTACATCTGGTGGATGGCGTAGAAATGTACTACTCCTGAGCTAAGCTTGGGTCTAGCGATTCAGTTCGAAAACAGCTAACTGAAACTCAGTTTGAATGCGAGAACCATGATCGATTGAACATTGCTTGGTGTTTAATAGATAAAGAACAAAATCCAGTCAATTGCCAATGATATTTGGTGACTGGTTTATTTGGGACATTTCCACAGACAGCCTGGAATAAGAAAAGTGACCGCACTTACTCATCTGAAAACAGTGTTTCTGGGAAAGTAAAGCAACAGACGTTGATCGAAGTACGTCGCAAACGTCGTTACTTTGAACCGACATTGAGCAAATGAAAATACTTAAAAGGTTCCTGGCAAAGGTGTTTCAACCCCCAACATCGGCTAAGTTACACAGAGTGTCACACTTAAGTAACTTGTTTTTAGAGTGTCGGTCCTACAAGCAGTGGATACTTTGCTAAGTGCGCTAGCATGCACACATATGTTTGAGTATGGTGGTGGCACGCAAATCCAACTTAATTTGCAAGTAGTCTCACCTGTTGTTGTGATCAGCAAAGTTTGGTTTTAAAACTGGGTGAGAAGTCAACTGCTTTAAGAAGGTATGATAAATTAGCTAACTTGCTCAGTCAATAGCGAACAGCCCTACGAGTGTAATACATACAGACAACGTCAACCGAGTTGTTACGGTAAGTCAAACGAGAGTGACAAAATAGAGTATCGAACAGGGACTAAAGCTGACGGTGGCTATTGCTAAGGTGGCAGAAACGCTGACAATGTCAGTTGGAAGTTCAACGCCGAAAGCTTGGGTAAGCTACGGGTTACGGGGTGATCTGTGCAGAGCTGAGTTTAAACATTTATGGCAACATCCCACTTAAATTCCTTCGTCGGAGCTACCTGCCATTTAGGTCGGGCTTACAACAAAGATCCAACTTCCCCAAAACATTTGAGAAGGCCATCGGAAGTTAATATGGTTTCATCAACTGCATCAAGTTCAACTCCTCAGGTTTGAAGAGGAGTTTTTGCTGTGATCAAGACTATGGACGAAACTCTGGAATTCTCTTCCAACTACCATGTTGGAACTACTCTGCAGTGTCTTAATGACTATAGTCTTTTGAGTAGTGTTCAGGCCGAATCTGGTGGCACCGTGGCACTGGACATAAAAACCGGCCATTTAGCTTCTGGAATGAAACGAGAAAGTCTTGCATCCTTATCACCAGCAACCACAATGTTGTAATCTACTTCAGATGATCTGAAGGGACACTTTAGTACGCAGCTTCGTCAGTATTTGAAAACATAAGAACTGCAACCGTTCTTTTTGGGTTGTCTGTAACCTTTGACCGAAGTTCCCAGTCTGGCGGTACGTAAGTGGTTATTTGCTGGGATCCGGTTGAGAAGGTTAGGTTCAAGTTTCCAGCCGACTGTGGCTCCCACTGAACAAAGCGATGCTTCTTTATCACCACCAGATAGGGAACTTTTACAATACAAGATATAAGGGTTGACCAGCTGAATTGTGCTAACGAGCTTCACCGCTAGAATCGTAAGTTTTGAGCTTATTTTCACACTGAGTATGAAGTAATCAACAGCGTACACAAACGTCCAGGATTTAATTTTTGAGTGGCTTCGCTCATCAATATGCCATATGTGAAATACTTTGCCATCAGTTTTATATATCACCTCTATAGTCGATGCCCAGTACTCAGTCCTCCCTCTCTCGTCTGACACATTGTTATCGCTTGGTTGAAACTACCTATTCAAATTATAGTCGTAAGAATGGTTTTAGCCATTGATTGAGGCTGCTGGAACAGGCTGATTCTGCGACAGAATTTTCCATGCAGTGAATGATCTGGCCTTAGTCACTAATGTGGTAGACGAACTCAGACGGCTAACTGGGAATTGCATATTAACCTCACCATCAGACTATCGATTTATGCGTCAGCGCGCTTACACAGTAACCAAGGGATTAGATAAATGTAAGGTCGATTTGAACTAAGCAAGGTTTGGATGAATTCAGATTTTCAAGTAGAACCAAATCAGCAAAACATGTTGGACGTAGGAAATAAAGCACAACTGAGCGCGCTTCGATTCCATTAGGTTTACATATCGTTCAAAATTCAACTTCTTAATGGATGAATCAAAAAGTATCGGATCAGGCCAAACCATCACACAAGTACCATTCATATCAAATGAATAACTTATCTATAAAGTGAACAGGTGACAAAAATGACCTACTGACATCCTGTTCAAAATAACTTTCTCTTCCATAGCATAAATTGCCCCTTCAAATTATCCCACAATTTCTCTGTCGTATCACAAGTAGTTAAGGGGCCGAACTGATTGATCCTTTGGTTGCGTGTACATAGTTTTCCAGAATTCGGGCAACAAAACATAACCATAGACGAGCCGTCGACGGACGAAATATTTCCTACAGTGTGTTACAAGGGGATGTCAGAGACTGAGCAGGAAGATGCCGTAGTGAAGCGCAATTAAGATATCCATGCTCGCGTAATGAGGATGGTGGGGAAGACTGCTGCAAGGTGCGAGTAAAACATACCACAGAAGTGTGTTCAAAAGTAGGGCACCCACTAAAGTTCTTTTCGGACAAACCTCCCAAGAAAAGTGGTGTCCATTGAAGGCGCGACCACCACTATACAGTGCTGGCCGAATTTATAAAAACGACATACACGTGACCAGCCGATCAATCAAATCGGCTCACAACTTACTTGTACTAATTTGACGAATTGGTTAAAGGTTGGAAAAGGTTGTAACAAAGCGCCCGCGGATTTCCGACGCGCATACACGAGGCCATGGGTTGTTGACTGATCAAATTAGCGATGAGTATGCCGGGCTTTTCATTAGTCAGTCAACACTCGTACAGAATTGGTAACATTCCTTGTGTATCAGGAGACAAAACTTCCACGATGCTCTCATGAACAACAAATTGACTTCTGTTTTACAAACACCTCTAGCAAATTAATCAATGAATGAATATAGTACCGTTTTTATTCCCAGCTAAACAGTTTCATATTTGTGACTCCTTGGTTTGGGACATGTGTTCCAGGCTACCAATCTCATAGACCTCGATCAAGATAGGGCGCATAAACTTAGTATTTTCTAACTCTATTCTACTACTCTCTGATCGGATGGACACAGTCCATGTATTGGCCACTGGATGCTGGTCGCAATCACGAGTGTTGGAACTGGGAGTGATGCCAATGTGCAGACGGATGGTGAATTCGAATGTGCCCATCTAACTAACCAGGCATATTCATGCCATAAATACTCCCTATAAATGCGCAGACTAAACATGGATGCGGAATGTAACTGTTCACTCGACAAGATTATCCTGAAAGTGCAGTTGAAGTGGCATGGTCAGCCCACGGTGAATGTGTAAAATGAATCCAACCAATAGATTCCCTGTCATTCGCATACTTTTACGATCATGAAACGAACTAGATCGTGACTGTTCCGTCCAAGTGACTCAAATCTACATAGCATCACCCAAATCACTATTATTTTCCGGGTCTTTTCGTTACAAATGGTACAATGCTCAGGCCGTCTTTGACCGTGGTTGCAAAATGTATATGCATGCCCATAGATTGCTAAGCTCATTTAGGCTAAATGCAGAAATCAACGGTTCCCATTCTCCCTTGGGGGGCTAGTAGATACTTCAGTTCGGTCAATTTCACAAGGGAACTCCTAACTGTCCTTTCTTAATAAACATGGTATTTATGAACGTAATAGTCTTCTTGTTGAAAAATGATAGAATTTTTACACAACAATGAATTCTCTGCACATCACATGCTTACTACAGGCTTACCGACATCGATTTCGTTCTATCATCACCACCACTGTACGAAGTTAGAAGTGCACTGAAACTCAGATGTGCTATAACATTACTGAACATGGGTTGCGTAGAAGAGTGACTCATGATTTCGACAGTTCCAATTTCCAATAGCTCACAATACCGATAGTTGGCATCTCAACCATTGAAATTGTCCTCACTCTGTTATCCTAACAATTCAACTTTCGAAAATACGAAAAAATATCAATAGCTCGAACTCGAGGGAGTTCACCTACCCAGTAATTATCTCTAAAAATGGGAATCAAACACAACAATTAACATCGTGGGCAATACCACGAAGAAAGACCATAACTTATCGATATTCACGACTACTGACGGAAGTTAAAATCTTCACCTCTCGATCAATATTCATCGTGTTCAGTTCGAAGCGGGACCTCCTATGCATTCGGTTTAGTTATTCTTTTACTGCCATCATTTCTACTATACAGCATTTCCACCAGACTTCGCCCTACCTGCTATATCCTCCCATCCTATGGGTTTGACAACATGTTGTGTACGTGGAATTCTAGGCTGTACAGAATCACGCGCTGATCACGCTGTCGGAGCAAGCTGTGCCGAGACAATAACGGCGGTAGCATTTAGCAAAATTCCCCGAATTCTTCCAATGTGTGCTCATGTTGACGAGCCCCAACATAATTCATCCATTGTACTTATGTATGAGCGGGCGCTCACATTGCGTCGAACTGTGGATCAGCCGATGACAAGATAAGACGTCAATAATAACACTAGAGTTGGTGTATCACTAACCCTTTGTGCTTCTACCTAAGTGACAGTAAGGTACAATCGGCGGACTGTGTGATGCTGAGCGAAAGATAACAGCATGTGAGTAGGCACGGTTCGCAAGCGGTTATCGATAGTGGGTTAGAAAACGGTAGGCTAAATCTAACCAATAAATGCGAGCAAACACTAATATAAACCACTAATATTTCTTTGACCAATTACAAAGGTAATAAACAGTTCAGCAGCCTTGGTGATTGAGAAGAGACAATTGCGAAACAACTTGGACTTTGTTCGGATTCGAACCAGCAACAGAAACAACATGCTCAGAGGTGACAAATTCTCTGTCAGCTGAGAGATTCGGAGCCACGTCGGAACTACTTACTAGTAATTCAAATTCGATGTTGATTGATGGCATTGGTGAACTCCAGACTGAACTAGCTGAGCAATCCTGTTCGGGAAGTCAACCTCTCAGATCGTTTGGTGTGATTTCATATCATACATCGGGTGAGTGGGTAACTGCATCGAAATGTGAAATTTCTGAGCTTCAGGCAGGGCTTCACAGCTCACTTGTTAGAACACTCGTAGCGTATAGGCATGCAGTATCTGTTGCTTGCTTAAATCCAGTCGAAGTCCAGATTTTTCACAACCAGGTTTCTTCGAGAGAAATGCATGTCAGGTAGGAGTATTTATCAAGTCACTCGTAATAAAACACATTATAATACAACATGAAACAGGGAGTGCAAAAATGAATTGTGCGTGAATTGTCAACAAGTGGTTGATGGGCCCACCATGATCAGCGTTGTAAAGGCGATTCTTCCTGATGACCGTTTAAACAGCGAAGTCAGAAATAGCTTTCGCACAATCGATCATTCGAACACATTTCACTATAGCTAACAAAGAACATACTACAATCAGCGGTTGCATACCACAACTTTTAATACGAATCGAGAAGCAGAACAAGAAAGTCAATAACCCTTCCCGTACATATATATATATATATGCACACATGAATGCGTATCAGTTACGCAAACGATCTGACACTGACCAACAGGTTTTGTTGCACACTGTGATGTGATTTCCATGTTTTAACTGCTGCTGCTCCTGAGAACCGAGAATGTCTTCGTTTTTGTTGCGCGCCGTTATTGAATGACTTTCCTCAAGTTTGATCGAATTTCACCTGCCAAGGTGTGTCGAGCAACTGATGACACTGTTTCTTTGTGAGGTGTCACGTTCCGATTGGATTGAGGGTTTGTGGTATCCATGGGCGTTTTACGGTCACAAACCAGAAAGTTCGATTCATAGAAAAAAGACATGCACGGGTCAATACACACACCTGTACAGTTTTGTCCCGTTGACGTACCAAAGAAATTTGGCGCCTTGTCTGTTGAACAGAGCGCAAAAGCTCTGTACATCGGACACTCTCCAGGATGAAGTAAGATACATTCGAAAAACTCCTACTCGAAATGGATACCCTGAGAGATTCATAGACAAAAATCTGCATTCCGGTAAGAAATTTGAAATCGTCCAGACAGCGAAGAAAAAGCCAGTTTTCATCTGTCCCTCTCATAGAGGTGAGGTTAACGGTGAAATAATCAGCCGTAGACCTACAAACGCAGTCGAAAGCGCCTACCCTGCAGAGAGATTTATCACGTCGTTCGACACTTGCCCGGTACTGGTGCCACACCTTAAGGATGGCTGCCCTAATTCTCTTCGTCTTTCTGTATCTACTCTCTCACCTGTGGATGTCAACCAGGTTACGTTGGGAGGACCCCAAGGTGGCTACCTGAGAGGATCCGTGGACACCTACCGAAATTGCTTCGCAACCGTTCTAGAAAGCCTATTTCCAGTGCGACTGGCTCCCATTTACTTGACACTGTCCATCAAACAAATCCGAATGAAGCATTCCGATTCATCCACACGGTTCGTCACTCCTGTTACAGAGCTGTCAGAGTGTGATTGTTATCAACGACTGAGGCTATTGCTATCACACTCCAAAACCCCTGTCTATGTGCCCAAAAACAATTCGTACAAGCCTTCCACCTCCCCTGACCAATCAATCCATATGCACTTGAAAACCGCGCAAGAGTGAACCAATGGACACTGTTGAACGCGTCTCATGACAGGCATGTGTAACCCTCTAACACACTCACCAACGTATACATATATATATATATACATACATATGCATAAATGTATTATTTATCTGTTCGTATTGCACCAGTCAACGTTCAGTTTGTGACTTTGTATGTGTCCATACGATCAGCCAATACTGATGTACATCCATAAATTTGGCTTCTTGTCCCATGAATATGAATTGCTTACTGCAACTAGTACGAGGTCTTCTCCAATCCGAGTACGATTTCTAGGGACACTCGAAGTCCCAAATTCGATTAAGCCATAAGAAGGATCTCATCAATGAGGTTTAGTTTCAGTTACTGATTCTGATACAACGTGAGTGCGGGTAATAATTTAACTTGTGAAATATGGATAGCGATCTTTCCAATGCCGGTTATATGAAACAGTTCGTATTCGCCCGAACTTCAGCTGACACTTAGTCAGGAGAAAAACTGCACAGTTCCAACGACAAACATTTCTTGCTCTATATGGTATATTAAAACTGGTGTATTTTGTTTCCCGGAATGTGTTTGCATCCAACGCCATACTAAATTGGAATCGAAACCAGTTGAACATTTTTAATCGTTTAATTAGAGATCGTTACTAACCGAGTAGATCCCAGATGTTTCACAGTTAACCAAAACCCAGTGAGGTTCAGGATCACACCGGAGTGTTACATTAAATGCTGTTTAATTTACTTCACTATTGTTAGGCGTTCTAAAACCATATTAGTAAGTCAACAATATGCCATGGTTGCGCAATCAGTGTACCGTAAAACCTGACTAATTTGTTCCGATTAAGCAGCCGTTTGTGGTCCGACTACCTGATGCTCCTTACACAAACAGGTGAGATTTCCTCCTGTTTCTTCCTTCTCATGGAACACAGTGACTAGTTGTCTGATTAGGCCGCTTTCACTCTACATAAAATAAACGTTTCAATGATGAATTATAATTTGAGTACGTTCGCACACAGATCAGGTTTGTGGTAGAACACCTTATGTAAAGAATTGAAAATCCCCGAGAAAATCATTGAGAACAATTTTGGTTTCAGCGAACAGAACTGTTTTTGATAAATTCTCATCTTACACTGGTACAATTATATATCAAATCAAGAAACTGTAAGGAAAATTATTGACCAAAAATAGTACGAGTGTAAAGCGATTGGGTAGAACACAAACACGACTTCGCTGTGGTTATGATCACAAGGCAGGTAGGTACGTTGCTTGACAGATAGAGCAAAAAGAATCTGTACGGAAGTTACGATAGAATTGGAGTTAAGCATGCTAAAGGATATCCTTTCTGGCAACGCTTATCCTGAGAAATTTATTATCAGAAAGGTGCAAGAGAGTAGACACAGCTGATAAGATAAAGATCTATGCTACTTTGCCGTTCAAATGGGACGCGGCAGCCGAGCTGATAACGTGCCAACTAACTGACGCGATCGGCAGTACCTATTATGCTGCATGTCCTATCGTAACGTTGCACTCAAAACGGACGGTACCACTTAACCTGAAAGATAATATGCCTAACAATGCTGCTTCATTTTTGATCTATTCATTTGCCTGTTCCTGTGGTTCAGCATATATTGGTCGCACCACCAGGCGTTTATCAGAAAGAATTCGTTAACACTGCTCGGCGTGGCTTCGCTCCGGAACAACAAAGAACATTAACTCATCCATTCTGGCCCACCTAGTTGACTGTGACAGACACACAGACACAGATAAGGCGTTTCGCACCGTCTAAACTGCCCAGGCCGCCGCGTCACGAAAGAGCAAGTGGCGCATCCTGTCTATAGCCGAGGCGGTCGCAATCCGATTACGTCAGCCGGATTTGTGTGTTCAAAAACAGTTCGTTCACACCCTGGGATTACCGTGGCCAAACACCTGCAGTCAACTCACGCGACAATTTGATCCCGTCTCCCCCAACTCACCCTAATTAACACTGACTTCCTAAAACCTACCTGCATTGTGATCATAACCACAGCGTAGTCGTGTTTGTGTTCTACCCAATCGCTTTACCCTCGTACTATTTTTGATCAATAATTTTCCTTACAGTTTCTTGATTTGATATATAATTGTACCGGCCTAATATGAGAATTTGTCGAAAACAGTTCTGTTCGCTGAAACCAAAATTGTTTTCATGTAATGAAGCAGAAAGGAGGCAACAGTCAAAGAGAAATGCTGACCTAAATGAATAGGACAGAAGCATGAATGCATCATGTACCTCAAATGATCAATCTATCTATAAGATGAGCAGATAATAAAAATAACCCATTGACACCTTCCTGTTTGTCAAACTAACTTCCTTTCCCACAACTTAACATGTGCCTTCAAATTTATCAACATTTCCTCTGCCGTAACACAGGTGAATAATGAGCCGAATTGATTGATTGGTTGATCGCGTGCAAATCGTTATTCATAATTCGGTCAACAGAATGTAGTCATAGTCGCGCCGTCGATGGACGAAACTGTTCTCGTAATATGTGTCAGAGGAGAACTTCAGAAAAGGATGAGAAATATTATATAGCTTAGAAGACAAACTAAATTCTAAATCTTGTGTTCAATTTTTCAATCCCATATACACCAGGAGGTAATCGAGTTAAGTATTGTGCACGCGTGATGAGGTTGAAATAAAACAGCCGATAGATGTAACTTCCGGATCATTTTATCAAATATTACATATATTGTCTAACTACTTGATAAACATTCCACTGCACTAGATGCAATCGTAGCTTCCGCGTTCAGGTAGACTTTCCAACCAGCCTCTTTCAACGAGAAACACCAGATAAGTGTTTCGCTCTTGTTAGAGTTCGTCAATAATACATATCCTCGCCAGAGCCGGGACTACAATTTCGACCACGCTTTTATGAGGTAACCGCGCTGAACACTTAACTATTGTAACATGCAAGGCATCCGTTTTTAGTCTGATTGTCCGTTATTTTGTCTGACCAATTTTGGGACACCGGGGATAGCGTTCTTCCGACGTAGGGGTTCAAGCAACAGTCCTGTAAAAGGAAACAACTCAAACAAGTATATGCCAAAGACCTAGTTATGCATGCACACGACTTACACAGACGAAAACTAAAACGGCGTCAACGACACAACAGCACGCATTGTCACACAATTCAACCTGTGCGCGCCTGCTGGATTCGACCATACGTTACACTGTTGACTTAACGCTAGGCACGACAGAATTACCATATCTGAACGCTCAACTACTTTAGTTTGTGGGTAGTGGTCAGCTCCCCCGCTTGCCCCGACTCAGTTACTCTCTGTTATCTGCAGTCGGTAATTCCACCATTAAGACTACCTAGACAAGTCAAAATCTCTAATCTCATTATAACTGCTAGATTACTGATGAGTAACACGATTGTCTCATGCAGGTGCGACAGAAGTTCTCATCCCGGCTGTGACAAGCATACGCATTACTGACGAGCTCTAACAACAGCGAAGCTGTAGTGTAGTGCTTCTTGTCGAAAGACATTGCCTGGTAGTCTACCTGTATGCCAAGGCTGCAATTAGGCGTGAGTGACGACCAACTTGATACTAACCAGATATTCGAATAGTCATCAGCAATCAATTACCTGTGGTTGACGTTTTTACATCCTGGTGAAATGAGTGGATTATCAACCTAAAGTGAACGTTAGAATCATGGTTTTTTCTGTTGGAGGTTCTGGAGAGTAGGTGACTCGCTGTATGCTCTGACGCGTGCACAATCAGCGTGTTCATCTTTACTACAATGCCCTCACACACTATGCACAACCGAAACAACATGAAACAAACGTCGACCAGAGTTAATTCTGAATAACAACTGTGAGGATTTCTTGACTAGTCTGTGAACTGTAAACTGTAACTTTGGATCCAAAGTTTTGTTGGTATTGCAATACCATCATTGAGCACGGTTGAAATGGGCTATTTTCAATACAGTAGTTTAACACAACAATTCACTCCAATCCGAAATATCAAGCCAAAATCTATTAACTCTCAAAACGACTCTGCCATACTTTAAATCGCAAATTTGTAGTAATCCTCTTAATCATTGTTTGCTGGTCAATAACCAGAACAAAACTCATCAATATTCAATCGATTGACCATGAGATCTGCAAGTGCCTGTTGAGAAACGTTGGGGGATTAAATAGTTTGTCTTTTGTCCATTATGAATTGTACCAAATGTATGTGGGAAGTGTCCGTTTGACAGTATCAGTTATATCTAACTTCCCACAGATACGTCACACGTACAGTTGTTTTTCGTCCACATACAGCTCATAATATACCGGAGACCTCACTGGTTACTGAGGATGTGAAATACATATTCGATTAGTTTCATATCCGTACACTCTGGTTCAAAGAACAATCTAGCAACGAACAAATCCAACTTCCCTTAATATCACGATTAGACCTCAAGTGTTGTTGTTAAACATTTCGCATCTCGTCAAGTTCCTCGCTCTGCATTAGACCACGCAGACTATAGGTTAAGACATAAAGTATGCTGATGATAGTAACCAGTGTCAAACTCTGACTGCTTTATCACTGATGTACATCTTTAAATCCGTGTTCATGTACTAAGAATAACGGCTGTTTATTGTGACTAGTACGAAGTCTTCTCCATATTACCTGGGCAACAAATTTGATTTCAAATACGACTCCTAGTGTTACTGGATGTTCCCAGTTCAGAGTGTCAGATGTATTCAACAAAATTGTCTTCGCTCTGATTTGGTCTCATCGGGTGGTATACCAAATCCCCAACATTCAACTTTCTCGTCTGTTGATATCCATTTGATACGCAGTGTGCAGGAGAATGCGCCACATACAGTAGCCAAACAGCAAAGGCAACAGTTCATTTATCCATGTTAGCACAATGATAATGGGAGGACGTCTGACGCATGATACCACTGGAATGGATTGTTAGAAAATGCTACCCTTCGAAGTTCTCTTCTAAAGAATTTTGTGAGAATAGTTTCGTCCATCGAAGGCGCGACTATGACCACAATCTGCTGACCGAATTCCGAATAACGATTTGTAGGCGATCAACCGATCAGTTGTAGGAGAGAAAAGAAGTCTATTTGTTGATGTGTTGTAGAATATATAATCTTCGTTCAGCTTGTCCGATCGTCCGCTGCTACAGTCCTCGATCGATCTCGTTTTTGAGTTGAGAGGACGGGAACCAAGAGATGAGGAAGTCGAAGTGATGTTTTGCAGCTTGAAGCCTTCCACCTCACACAGTTCACTGTGCAGTTTTTGCGATTAATGCATACATGTGACGGAGGGCTAGCATACCCATTCTGAATGTGACTGTCTAGTCGCACGAAGACGAAGAATAGAAGAATGAACATTGTACTTGTGCAAAGCTGAGTTCTCAATCTCCTACTTTCTAAGGCTGTACGGTGATATATGCATCATCAGGTAGAAATGTAAGAAGCTGTAATACTCGGAATTAGGGACTCCGAATACCTCTAGAAATCGTACTCGGATTGGAGAAGACCTCGTACTAGTTGCAGCAAGCAATTCATATTCATGGGACAAGAAGTCAAATTTATGGATGTACATCAGTATTAAAGAAATCATAGTCACTCATTGGCTGATCATATGGACACATACAAAGTCACGAACTGAACGTTAATTGATGCAATACGAACAGATAAATAAGCGTAACATTGAGACTGTTCGTCCAATCCTGATGTAATGTCTTCAACGTGAAGTTTGTATTGGTCCCTTGTTAGAATTTCTATTGTGTCGGGGTTTTGATTAGCGGTGAATCTAGTTGATAATCGTCACAGAAGCATATGCCTAACAGGTTTTTCCTGATAGCAACGCATAATAAAGTGTAATACAGGAATATCCGAGATTAACTCACGAGACCGTGGATCGAAGTGTGGCCAAAATTGGGCAAGGTCACATACTGTGTTTACAACTGGTTTGATTTCGAACCGGAATGAATGGGAGATATGTGACATGTGTGTGTGTGTGAGGGAGAGTGTGTGGATGTCCGCTGCTCACAAATACAGGAGAAGTACCGAGAACGAAACTAGCCCCTGTGTGTCCTCTTCGTAGACTTCACCAAATCCTTTGATTCGGTGAGCTGCGAAGCGTTGTGGACGGTGCTTGGTAAGTTTGGATGTCTATGTAAGTTCGTCAGTTTTGATTTGAATGTTGTGTGTTGGCATGAAGGGGGGGATGCAATCGTGTGGGTCTACCTCTGATGATTATGACATTGTCACCAGCGTGAAGCAGGGTTGTGTGCTAGCCCGAGCCCTATTTAGTTTAAATTTGACTGCCATGAAAACAGTTGCTTTCCAGGATTCTGAGGAGGACGATTTCAAGTTAGAGTATCGGACGAATGGGCGGCTACTGAATATTCGACGTTTCGGCGCCCAAACTCGGTTACATACATCAACGATGCGCATGCTTCTGTTCGCAGATGACAGCGCACTGCTGGCACACAGCGATGAAGAACTGTAACGCCTGGCCACAGCCTTTGCGACTGCGGCGTCAAAGTTTGGATTGGATATCAACAAATGTATGACAATTTCTCTCGTTCAGCCTTCTCCGGGCGGAGGTTCTGTCTGTGCACCTTCACCCCAAATCCGTGTTACTTGAGATGTTGCGAACAGCTGCACAAATTTCTGCTACTTGGGCAACAATCTGTCCACCGATCTGTCCGTGGACCGCGAGTTGAGAGCTCGTGTGGCAAACGCTAGTACTGTTTTCGGACGTCTTGAAAGACGTGTTTGGAAGAACCACAGCCTGAAACCAAGCACTAAGATCTTCATCTACTGCTAATTAGTGCTGTCTATACTGCTGTATGACAGTGAAACGTGGACATTATATCAACGTAATGTGCTCTACCTCAGCCGCTTTCATTTGCAATGTCTAAGATGCATGTTGGATATTCGGTGGTCGGACATGGTTCTGATCACTGAGGTACTGCGGCGAGCGGACATCAATGGGATGGAAGCCATGTTGTTGCTGAATCAGCTACGTTGGCTAGGTACGTCCGTCGGATGGGCGATGTCCGTATTCCAAAGTAGCTGCTTTATGGACAACTGAGGTGAGATAAGCGGAATCCTGGTGGTCAGAAGCTGAGACACCAGTATGCTGCGCAGGTAAGTCTTTCACGTCGTAAAATTTATTGTAGATGTTGGGAAGACTTGGCGTTGAACCGGACTGCTTGGAGGAATACGATTCGGACGGGCGTCCGCGAGTTCAGTGAACAGTTATTGCGCGGCCGAGAACGAAAGCGCGCGGTACGGAAGGGAAATATCGGTGCCATAGGTCGTGGTGACAGGACTATATGGCGCTGAGATGTGTGCGGCCGTGAATGCGCCCGTCACCTTGGATTAGTAGGTCATCAGCGTACACATAGTGCACCATCGGCGAAGAGACGACGAGTACGTTAGGCTCAGGTAAATCATATCGGTATATCCATCCTATTTTTGTTAATAATTGCATCGACCATGAACATGGTTGTTTGGCAACTTATCCGCCCTGTTTTCAGAAACTTGGGTGTCTGCGGTCTTCTACCCATTCTCCACTTCAGCTTTGTTGGTGTACCGAATGAGGATGGTTTGCCTGTTTTTTCGTAGTCGAGTCTGAATTTTCGTTTTCAACTTGATTCTCTCCAGGATGTACAAACATGCACACGTATACTGAAATGTTTCTTATATTAAATTTTACGTATCTTTCCTCTCAGTTTAGGTCTTGTCATTACAGTCTCTCTCTGTTTATTTTCCGAGAGATAATGGTTTCCTTTTCCTGCTAACCAATTAATTGGCTAACCAGCATTGGCCGATTGGACACGAAGGCATCACTCACACACCTACTAGTTTTATTCCTTTGGGTTTATACCGGATATGTGGTGTGTGAGTGGAACCGCAAGTGGTGCAGCGCAAGACACTTGGGGTGATGGTTTAAAGCGCAGACCTCCATTGGCTCCGGTCACTGTGATAAACTAATCCGTTTTGGATGGCGCCAACCGTGTGTGCAAATAAACTGGGTTTAGTTTAGGCTAGAGTTCAAACAAACACAAACGATCCTCAGCAATCCACAATGAACGTAATCGTACAGCTCTTAAAGATTGTGCTGTTTGGACAACAAAATACTGTAGATGCTCAAGTGTTACCACTTGTAAAACTGTACTCACCAAATGTTATGGCACGGGGCTGTTAACAATCCTAACTTTGGCTTCCCTGAAAGCTTCCCTGAAAGCACTTGAGAATTACTTGACTTATGAAGTCAGGGAATTGTTATGGCAGCTGGCCAGTGAAGTCTTAAGATAGAGGAGTATGACTGCGAAAATTGATTCATTGTAGCCTGCATCCACTTTTCGAATGAAGTGGTCACTCGTTCCACCGCCGTTTTTTCCTATACTTCTAATTAACCTGTTCTTTTTGGTCTCTCACTTCCCACTCTGTTCACATGTGGTATACCTTGTGTGTGTGTGTGTGTGTGTGTGTGTGCAAAATCGTAACTGTCCAGACCCAAACTTGTGAATAGTGGGCAGCTCAACGGCTCATTAATTACTCACGAGTAATTTGATGATCCAGTTGCTTTAAACTAACCATCACACATTTAATCGCAGTTTTCACATTCAGATTGACCTTACAGCTGACTTCTTTTGAGTCAGTGTAAATCCTTCATTGACATTTTAACTCACTTTCACCTTAGTATCCGATTTGTTTTAACCAGCTCTTTCTCCGAAGTGCATCCAATAGCTTTTCCTCATTTCGTTAGGGAAACTTCGTATATAATTTAACTGCAGTTTACTCTGACCTGAGATCTTGGACGAAAAGCTAAACAGGACAGTTAGCATTATGCAACCGACCCGAATCAAATACAAGAAATGTATAACTCATGCTCTCAACAGGTTACACTTTCGTGTACGTGCACTAGCTCCTCGGTGTCCAACCCCAAACTTTTCGTATTTGTAGGTCAGTATGTCAAGCGCGATGGAGTCCTATTGAATCTGTGACCAAATTGAGGTCATGCACACATGTCGTGCATTTTGTCGAGTGAAAAGTGATGACTAGACGAGTATCTCATACTTACAAGAAGTCGTCTAAACATTGGTTAATGCGATACGAATAACGTCAGTAAGTGATTATGTGCATTGTGGCTGAACGACGGTAGCACATTTCATGTACAGCCCACATATCTGATTCGTGAAGACTGAGAGCGGATTTCGGTTGTAGGATGTGTCCATGGCTGTCCGTCCACACCATTTACTCGTTAAATTACAATTCGCTCGTAGTCTTAAGGCATTGTTTGCTCTCATGTCTTCAGGAAGCCAAGGGAGGCTGGATTACTGAGAGAACCCGAAATGACACTTTACTTCACAGATCAGACAGGAAACTTGGATGGAGAATGCAATTGATCAGTCGTACTGTTTGATGTCTATGCAATGAGTTTGCATCAATATTTTGACAACTGACCATAGCATTGTACGCAGTTCAACAACGGTCAAAACCAGAATACGTGAAACTTCTTACAGGACATGTTTCTGACGACAGCTGTGTTACGGATGCAAGTTGACAACTGGTTCATTCACAATAATGTCAGAGCACACCTAATGTTGGCCATCCGTGCTGATATTATTCATTTGTGGGAATAAATTTGGGTGAAACCAGACAATGAACAACATTTAACGCCCGATTATCATTTCCTAACATTGTCAAGATGAATTGGGCTTGTGCGCGGATGAAAATAGGGGTGCGGTTAACCATTTGTCGGTGTCGGTCGCACTATTAATAGTTCATTCTTGATGGAGCTTATATGTGACTTCCTGTTGGTTGTACTGCGGCAACCCGATTACCGTTAGCCGCAGACTATCACTCATCTGGTCAGTCAAACGCAAACCACACTACAGCTGTCATGGAGCAAGTCATGACGTGTAGACCTCGCACTACTGGAGTTCGATTGAGCCCAGGGTCGAACATATCCACGCTTATGACTGCACATGAAATCAGATGATGCAGCTCGCACACACGTGAAATGACACCACGTGGTCGGTTGACAACACTGCCTGATTCGCATCAGGATGCTAGGCTCCTACGGCTCTGCATGTTGTATCTCCCCCGTCTCTCCTGCCGTACTGATTGCATCTAACATTAACCGACACGTTAATCGACACAATTCATATCTGAACAGGTTAGTGTGAAGAAGCATTTTGCACAATGTGTCTTT
>JTDE01001108.1:0-64509 GCA_014338405.1 Paragonimus skrjabini miyazakii
GGAAATACTATCGGGGAAAACAGGCTGAAAATATAATTCTGATGTGCAATTAAGTAACAACCGTGGCGACATAGCTTTCATTACGAATTGCTGTGATACTTCTTGTACAATGCGATGTGAACCCAACGTGGTTGAAAATTACAAATTCTATGATATCTCCAAAACCGCACAAAATTGAGCGTTTCTGCCACCCGGTGAGATGTATTCCACCACGAAAATTTCAATGGAAGCAGTGTCAGAACGTCAAATCGATCAGGAAAGCCAACATTATGCTTTTATCGAAAAAAATGGCGACACATTTTTTTCAACGAAAGTGTGAACATGGGCGATTTTTAGGTACGCCTGATTTTTCCCTTTGCAACGCCATTAATATACTCGAGGAAATCTATATATTTGTTTCGTTATATGCATTTTAATATTTCCTGAAAAATTTGAAAAATATCTTTTCGCGCCTAAATGGCCGTTTCCAACTCGTTTCGGCCTTGAAACACCATACCGGCGAACTACACAATTGCTCAAATCTCTACACCATTATCTTTGTTCTCCATGAAATTATCCATGAAAATAAGCATACTTGTCATGCATGACCTGTTAGGAAAGAAACCGTGCCTTGTAGAAGAAGAAAGATGATTAGATAAGAAGTGGTTAAGTATGGCGCACTTTGATAGACGCCCATTATTTTTTACAAAATTTTAGAAAGGCTGATTGGTCGATGGCTCGTCGGACAATGCCGATCGCCCGTTTTAAAAATGGATCTGGCTGTTGCCTTCTTCCATGCATAAGGGAGAATACCAGCCTGCAGAGTCTGTTTAAACAGCTTTAGAGAGTTTCTGGCTGACTAACAGCTGCTTCCTAGAGAATTCGGGATGGGATTTTGTCAGGACCCATTGCACCGTATGAATCAACCTTGAATAAAGGGTCTTCAACATATAACAGAAAACTCAGCGGTAACCAGTGGTTGCCAGAAGTTATGCGACGGAAGGATAAAGTGCGAGCTTGGCGGTCCGATGCTGTACAGTGCCCAATGGGACTCCTTGAATACCTCGGTCAGGCAGTCGCAAAGAAGTGGCCGAAGGTTGATTTTTCATGGTCGCCGCATATGTTTAAATGAGAAGATTTTATTCCCGTGACCGCTGAGGAGGATCTTTTCTCGTACAAGTTTAGCGTGTCCGCGGATTTCCCGCCTGTACCGCTTTCAACGAGTGTGGAACACACGTAAGCCTTCTGAATTTTTCGCCAGCTAGTGCTGCAAGAACAGATGGGAACACCCATCGAGGAGATGCGTTATTTTGCGCGGAGTGGGCAGCCGACAAGATGAAGTGCACAGACTCACAATTCATATACATGCACCTAAAAGCTACTTCCTTGTTTTATTTCACTAAACAAAGGAGAGCGCGAAGAAGACCTTGGGAGATAAGACCTAGAATTAAGGTGGGTTGTTGGGTTAGGCTCGGTCTTTCAGACCAAGTTGTTCTGACGGTCCACTTTCGAGGTTAGAGAGCAGCATTTCCAACTGAACGTAGGTCAGTGATCTCAGAGGAGGATTCCTGAGCACTTTTGGCGCCGCAAATTGTGATCCCTCCGTCCCTGTTGAAATCTGCTTCTTGGGAGAGTGTTTAGAAGTCTTCATCCACGGAAAATGGGATTTTTCGTTTGTTGAAGGCGAGAGAGAGAGTAGTATGCGCAGTTTTATGGGACCGAGAACGACAGAACCTAGTGGGGTGGGCCGAAAATAAGCCTTTCGGATCAGAAGAGGCGACACTAACATGTTTCTTTTGTTCCGAGTTCTTGGGAGAAAGGATATTCTACAGGGCTTTTTGGAGGATTTTGGGGCAGGTAACTCGGAAGACGGTTTTTGAGTGATATCAGTGTCCTTAACACTTGTACCTGCGCGTGAGACGTCGGCCGTTGGAATGGCGTCTACGGAAACGGCTTTCCGCTTTCCACTCCAAGCACAGTGTCCGAGTGGACACCTTGGTCTCCAACTGTAGCTTCCGTTTGACCATGATTTGTGATTCAGACTGGACTGGAAGAGAACAGACAAAATATTGACTACAAGGCACACAAACAAACATGAGGAAAGGGAAGGGTGGATGGCCACAGACACCCAGGATTTCGAGAAGAGGAGCGGACGAGTCCCAACCGACAGTAGTAATCGGTTGATATGAACAAAAAATGGATATAACCGACACAACCTAACAGACCTTAACGTATTCATCATCCCATCCCCGACAATGCATTATGAGTTAGTTGGTGACCCACTAATTCCAAATCGCCAACGCATTCTCAGCCGCACATATCACAACGCTGTGAAGTCATGTCACCACGATCTATGACACCGATGTTTCCCTTGCGCATTGTGTGCTTCCGCTCAAGACCGCACGATAATTGTTCACTGAACTTGTGGACACCCGTCCAGATCATATTTCTCCATACCGTCCTGTTCAATGCCAACGTTTCTCAACACCTAACATCAGCATTAAAACGTGAAAGACTTATCCGGATAGCATTATGACGTCTGCGGTTTTGACCACCAGGATCCCACTTACCTGATTTCGTCTGCTCGTACAACAGCTGCTTTCGAATACGGTCGTCGCCCACAAGACGGACGTGACCTAGTCAACGAGGCTGATTCAGCATCGACATGGCTTCCATCCCGTCCATGTCAACTTGCCTTAGGACCTCGGTGTTCGAAACAAAGATGCATCCTGGATTCTGCAAGTAGAAATGGTCCAAACAGCGCGCGTTCCGCCGATACAGTGTACGAGTTTCACAGTCGTACAGCAGTACGGACAGTACCATTGAGCGGTAGACATACAGCTTGATGGTCATCGTTAAGCCGTGATCCTTTCAGACATGTCTTTCGAGACGTCCGAAAACAGCACCAGCCATCGTCACACAAGCTCGTTATTCGCGGTCCGCTGACAGATCTGTGGATAAATTGCTACTCAGGTAGCAGATGTCCATAAAGCTGTTGGCAACATCTCCCGTGATGCGAATTTCAGGCGCAGGTTCAAGAATAGCATCTCCGCTCGGAGAAGGTTGAAAGAGAGAGAACGTCAGACATGTGTTGACATCCAGTCCAACCTTGGATGACGCGATCGCCGAAGCCGTTATCAGTCGTTTGGTTTGTCCTCGTTGTGCGCGAGCAGCGCGCTGCCATCTGCGAACAGAGCCATGTGCATCGTTGTGACATGTAGACGGGTTGGGGAGCTCCCAGATGGAGTGAACCAGCTAAAGCAAAGCGCGTTCCATCACCAGTCAGCCAGTCTTCAGGATCTTACCTGACAACCCATCTTCGCCTGCAGCTTCTCCATCGCGCAGCTGTCCAATCGCTTCTTGCAACTCTAGCAAATCCGCAGCGAGGGCAAGTGGAGATTTGATGGCCTGTTGCGGTAGGCTTTTCACGGTCACTCAGTCAGTAATAGCAGGACGGTTTAGTAGGTCATCAAAGTGTTTGCGTCAGATTCTCATGGTGCCATATGTCTGGACGAATAAACGGCCGGTGTCTACGTCAACCAGTACTTTGGGAGAGTGAACGGATGAACTGAAAATTGCCCTAAGCAAATCACAAAACTACTTGTGTTGCCGGTGATCGGCGTAGTCATACATCTGTTCACGTTGCTTCCTCACCCACTCATCACTGATTCTGCAAATACTTTCAACCAGTTGATGGCGAACACTCCGGAATGTCGCTCTCTTGTTGACATTGTCCGGGTGCGTTCTGGAATCAACAAACGCCGCGTTCTTCTCTCGTGCCAAGTTGGACATAAACGCGTTGTTGTCGTCGAACGAGTCCGGACGTTTCTGGCGTTTGACACCCATCGTCTTAGTGACTGCTACTGCCCTCTGTTCCTTGAGCTTTTGCCACACATTTTCTGCGGTGGCGGATACAGAAGTGTCATGCACACGGGCTGCAACTGCACGTTGAAAAGCAGTCCTTGTCTCACAGTCCCTCAGCCGATTCACATCCAACTTCTGCCGTTGTCTGGAGGATCTACATTAATCAAACTTGCAGGCATGAATAACCAATTTGGTCCTGACCAACCTATGATCGTGCGACTTTCAGCGTCATGCATCACTCGCGTGATACATACTACACGAATGTCACGTTGTCGCACGCTCACTTAAGCAAACAAATGATGGTGACCGCTTCGTGGGTGAGTCCACGTCGTGATGTCGCCCGCATCCAGCTAGAATTCGGTGTTTGTGATAACCAGCTCGTGAGTAGCACGTGTGTTGAAGTCATCCAAAACCACTAGTGGGTCAATCATCGACGCTGACCGGACTGTGGTGGACAATTTATTATAGAACTGATCCTTTATATCATCAGCGTGACACGTAGTTGGAACACGAACACTAATAAATGTGACAAACTTACCTCGACTGAGTCGCGTGCGCTTGGACAGGATTCGAGGGCTGATGCCGTACGGTTTGCCTGTCATCAAAGCATTGATGCTTTCAGCAACTGCAAAATAGACATCTCGCTCCCGAGCTCCGTCTACCTGATAACCTATCCAGTGGAAGGTGTAATCAACGACTACTTTTCGAGCCTTATCTCGCTCAATGCTACTATGTCGATGCTATTGGGGATCAATTACATCACGACCAGTGCTGTTCGGCATTCCGGTCCTCCTTTGGTGCCACATCGATCAAGCAGTGTGCGTACATTCCATGTCTTAACGGGGAGCGCCTTGCTTCGTCGCGCGTGTTTCAGGTTGGTGACCGCGTTACTGAGTCTCGAGTGAGCATATTTACGCCTACCAGCCGTGCCGCACACAGTAGATAAGGCGACCCGGTTTATGCTGCGTGACGGCCGATGCAGTATTTCGTGTAATCATGGTTCAAATGGGCTTTGGATACTGCCAGGATGCGTAAACCTAGACGGGAGAGTGATTAGGGCTTTTAGCCGGAGCTTTAGGCTCAAAAACCCGTACCACAAGGCAAACGGTGACACACACATACAATCGCAACAACCTCGGCCACCAACAAAGACGGAATTGCAATGGCTAGGCGCGGGTTAGACATCCGTACACCTATAAAGTCAACTTACATGAGACCAGTTCACTGCAGAGTAAAACAAGTAACATACAAAACCAGATCAAGCAAGAACAAACATTAAATTCAAATGTAGCATGACACACCGGCATCATCCACAACGAGCCAAACTGCGATTTGTCTGGCTCCCTCTCTTTGGCCGATCTGACATGGTTGAACCTGTGAAGACTGACGTCCCAGGCAGCATAGCCAGTCGGAGCAGAACAGCATACAAACTTAACCAGCACGCCAAGGTGACAGAAAAGGTCAGGCGATACATGTATCAAATATATATACATGTGCGTAAACGCACACACGCAGCGGCCGGGCAGTAAAATTTTTTATCGATACTGTATCATACATATGTGCAAATTTTTATCATTTCCTGTCCACACGATATTCTAATTCGAAAATTCATCGTACCGTTAAAGGTTGATTTAAGTATTATGACAAGCTAATTAACCATTCAAGCTCGATTCCCTGGGGAAGAATGTAATGCATATAGCACGTCCTCAGTAAATGTAATAGGCAAGTATAAACAAAACGTGGAGCGACGCGAAATATCACATACACATAGTGTAGCAAAAATGTGTCCAATAAAGCACAATCTTTATTGTCCAACTCGCATATTACCATGCTGAGCGCGTATTCCCGTTTATGAGTCAGAATTCCAGTTCAAAACTCCCCCCAGTGCCCGCCCACACGTCATGTGCACCTCTGCCCGGTTTATGTGTGTGACTGACGCCTTCTATTGGGGGTTTCCGTCTGTCATTCTTCGTCCGTTAGCCCGATTTCGTTGAGCGATGGCTTGTCCGGTCGCTCGTGTTGTCCTTCATCTATCCACTGTGAGCTTTGGCCGTACTCTACGGCCGTGTTGAGATATTCCTCTGAGTGTTGGAATAATCGTGGCCCCGTGTGATCGTCCATTTAACTTTGCGTGCCATGTTTCGTCCGTTGGTCCGATCAAGTTAAGCGATGACTCATCCGGTCGTCCATGCTGACCTCGATTAGCTCGCTGTGGGCTTTTGGACGTACCTCTCCTCTGTCATATTCCACAGAGTGTTGAGATACTCGTACCTCCGGTTTGATAGTCCATCACAATATGTGTATTGACACGTGATTCTGCACTTATACTGTTTTTGCACACATAATACGCACATATACGTTGTAATATACGTATATATATATATATAATGATTAATGTGGTGAACAGAACCATCAACTGAATCGAGCATTGGGCAAGTGCGAGCGCTAAGATTACTGTTCCGCCGGAAAGTCGGCGTTCGTTGACACGATAAAAAATGTACTTCGGCTGATTCGAGACTAGGCAGTTGGTTCCTAGAACACGTTGGTTTAATATATAACTTCGACTTTCTGCCGTTTTAGTATTGTAGTGGAACCAAGAAATGAATCTACAATATTACCAAACAATCTACAGTAACTGTCTACAACAAATTCCACCACACTACGTCCGCTATAAGTTAGAAGAACACACCTCTTGAATAACAGAGTAATTCCAGCGAATTCAATCTCTCCAGCTTGCTAAAATCGACTGTTACCACAGTTAACCTCCGGTAACAACAACCACGTGCAAGCAGAAGCCGAGGCGCGCAAGGACGAAGTGTGTATTCATTCAAACAATAGACAAGTGGTTTATATGTACAATGAACATAACAAGTATGAAGAATAGTATGTAACAAGAGAGCAAAAAGGTAACAGACTCTACAGTATGACCTGCATTCTTGTATTGCATCAACAAACCAACTTCATCAACACGTGTATCGGTCTCATCAAGGGTGGTTACATTGAAGAATTTTGTAGCACTTTTCAAACTACGCAAGAAATTCCCAGCTGCCCTTTCTAACTGAGAATGTCTGAGTACAGTCGGTATATGTTGGCAATCACTCTTCCTCCTCTTGTGCAAGAAAATAACCGTCTTGGTTGATGATCAGTGCACAGGGAACTGTTTCTCTGCTAAAGGTTTTTCAAAATGCCGTAATTGTGAACTCAGCATCTGACCAACACGAGTGAGAATCATGTATGACGAAATTATAGTAGTTGTTTAAGAATGGGGCACAACAATCCGCATGTAACCATTGCCTAACTCTACATGACATCGGTTATAAATGTCGCTTGCATAGCTTCGAAAGAATTTTGTATTGATAACTGATGAAGTCATGTGACCCCATCAATATTTGGCCACCAACATATCAAGCGTGCCAAAGTTTTAATGTTTTTCATACCAAGTTGACCAGAACACAAGCGACACAAACGTATTGTGTACGGACTGTTAAACCTGAACATCTTTGGTCTAAGCTCAATCTACTGGCGACGTCTACTGATAGATCGGATCTAGACTAATCGAGTCTGTGATGCAGCGAGCGTCTATAAATTCTAGGCTCATTACGCAACTGATTCCGATCCAAAATTGAAGACGGTGGTAATGACGAGTTTATTATTAGTAACGTTCTAAGGGACAAGAAAAACGTTAAAATGCTAAGTGCAAGAAGATAACAACAAACCTCGATACTGAATTCACCAAATTTACACATTCCGAGACCGACGATTCACGTGACCACGATCAAGTACAACAACCACGTAATTGCGGAACGATGAACCAAGTTACATATTGGATCTGTTGAAGTTCGTCTGGTATGTTTGTCGTCTTTTGTTTGCTATGTCGCAGAGCGGTGAATTCGTTGAGTTGTGTTTGGTTCGTTTATAAAAAGCCGATTCTAAATTTGTTTTTATTGGCCTTTGCTGTGTGCAGTCAACAACCATGATTAATTCTGTACCATAACTGCACACAGAATACTTGATTTTTTAAAATAACGATCACTACTTATCTATTAAAACTCTCTTTCTTGGTATTGTTCGACACTCTCTCATCTTCATCTGCACCCGATTGTCTTAATGAGCTCAGTTCCCGTTGACTGGGGGCTAATTGAGGATTCGTGTTTGGTTACTCCATTTTGAATGCCTTTCTGCTGGATGATTTCTATATCCGGTTAATTCATAATCAAGACGAGATAGTACCTTCACTGAAACTTTATCAAACAGTACCGTATAAATTTCAATCCTTTCGGTCGCCTTTTCTAACGTCTTTTGGACTTGGGAAATAGTTTGGTTAACCTGACGGTCTGAATAAGCGTCATTAGAATTGTCGAATACGCATTACTGAGTGAACTATCCCAAATCGTCAGGAGCGATTTAAAAGTACAAATGTGCAAAGGTCCGGCAGTGGGAATAAAGGACGAACAAACCGGGTGCGAACAAGCTTCAACAAGTAAGTGACATCAAGCTTTAGTGATGCATCTAGGTTAACACTCATGGAAGGAATTATTTGTCGTGCATGTAGTTTGAGTGATCGTGTCAGTCATTGCAAGGAAGATTCACATTCACTACCGGAAAGATTTCGAATGCAGGAAGAAAGATCCACGAGAAGGGAATAAATAGACAGGAAGCAGGGTTACCGATGTTCTATCAAACACAGGATAGTCGTCAAACACTCAATTCAGGCTGTTAATTGTATGTGGCTCGCCATACCAAAATTTGTGACATTTGGAGTTATAAAATTTGATAATTCCTATATTACAGTAATGAAGTAATTTAATTAGCTCAACCTCATAGCTTCGACGCAGTAGTAATAACATCACGAATTGAGTGATTCAGATAGTTATCTCTCAAGCCGCCATTGCACTCATTGTCAATACTGTACTAAAACAACAGTAATAATTAACAGGCCCAACGGCAATCCACACACAAAACGGGCAAGTAAATCGAGAATGCACACAACCACATGACAACATTGTTCGAGTGTTGGACCGAATTTGGAATACGATAAAGTGGTTTGAATGCCAAATTTCTTCAGTAAGTTACACATCTATAATGCCATCTTCGTTGGCCAGTGTGTTTCCTAATACGGTTGACATTGTGAAACACAGATGTTTTTTCGTTTACTGCTGACTTGGCATTTTGAAAGTGTCCCTAGAATAATCAAACCGATCTAAATAATGGCCCAATTATTAGGAATAACCTTTGTTAAAGACAAAACCTACTGATTTTTGTAACTACGAAATCCTTTAGATGAGTTTGTAATTGGTCATCAAAACCATTTCTCTAAGCATCAATGTGAAGTTAGTACGTAAATGCACGAATATATTGATTTCCCTTCCTTATCAACGTATGCAATTTCACGGTTTCCACGTCGACAGGTTGAATACGTTCAAAAAATAGCTGTCTCAAAGAAGCTTATGGAAATTTAATGGAGGAATCGGGAAGCACTTAGCTTTTAATCAAAACGTACGCATTCTTGCCGTTAACCGTGAAAACGTGCGACGTCTTCTCTACTTTCACATTTTTACGCACAACATTCCCAAGTTTGAAAACTTCTTAAGTAAGCTCTATTATCCCGTGCACTTGACTGAATATTCGGACCTCCCAAAGTGCGGGAGTCGACCATCAAAATTTACTGATGACGACGTCAGGAATAGTTATTTAAGATAGGCCGCAATAAACGCAGTTTTTCTTAGCTGAAACGCATTACTAGCTTGTGTGCAGTAACAATAAAAGAAGTGAGTTAACAAGATAATTCGTATTATATACAACGCAATTATTCATGTAGTTTAACATCAATAATACAGTGTTCAGTCAGGAATTATAATTACTACAGTAACACCTTAAAAGTTGTGTACTTAAAGTAAGCCACTGTGTAAGTTATTGATTCCACTAGCCCGAATATTCTGTTGATATTTTGCTACAAGTATGTTGGTTGGCACACGCTGTAGAAAGCCATCATGTGATTCGTTCGGTTCAATTGTTATTGATTTTGGATGAATGCTGATAATCGATGAAATATAGTATTTACAGGTCACTTACCACCTGCCAAGTTACAAACAGTGGTATTAGGTGTACTGCTGACACAGTCAGAGGAGTTTTCTAATGAAGTGGTAACTCCAACTAGCTTGTATGATTATCGAACTATGGAGACATTATGTTGATGTTTTCCTTGTTAGCTGTGTTTGTTGCAATTGATTTTATTTTGGGCAGGTCGTCTGGTTTGCTTTTGAGATTCATCACACAGCTCTCCCGGAACAATTTTCAGAAAGCATCTAACGGCAGCGATTCCTACTAGAGGGTTGAGCTAAAAGATAACACGCGGTTGCATGAAGTTGCTGAAAAATTTGGATTGTAGAAGACGCTGAGGTAATTAGTTTTATTTCTTCCACCCTTGTGACAGCGTTGATAAATGAGTGCTTAGAAAACCAAAATAAATCGAGATGTATCGCATTTGGTCTTTCTAGTGCTGCTGTGGGACGTTTCGTTGAATGTGGATAGTCGGGACTTGCCTTTTGTCTCTCGATAATTAAGAATTCAGGATAAAGTTTTGCCAAGAACTACGACTGTGATCGACACTTGTTAATGTTGATCAATTTGTGGACTAAGGTGGATGACACGTCCGACTTCTGTACTCCAGGGGACCACCTTTGCGCCATACCAGTCACTGGCGCTGCTATTCAACGAAGACACTCATCCTGGATGTCATGGCTACCTACATTTATTCGCTGAGGCACGCGTAGCTATAACCAGAATCCTTGATTAAAAAAAAACTGAATCCAACCAACTTTACAGTACTGTTAAACGAACCCATATACACTTACAATCAGCAAAACATTAATAGTACACGACAATAGTTAGGCTCAGCAAAATCAGTAGTTTACGAATGAAATCGACAAAATCAATGGTAAACTATCAAGCGAGTTGATCAAGTCGAAAATGTCTACTCGCGTCAAAATTGAGTAGAATCAGCTCAGTTTAATTAAACGAAATAGGGCTAACATGGCAAAAGGACTGGAGGCAAAAGTTTTGGGTTACAAAGAGATTACAAATGGAGGGAATGAATTTTCTAGGATCAGCAACCAACAAGATTACCAATGTCATCCATTTGATACGCCCTATTTATGGAGGAAGTTTGGCGGGTTGGGTATCAGAAGAAAGTGAAGTTGATTTAACTTCCCTATCTAAAATATTTCCGATTCTTCTGCTTTTATTTAATCGTTCATATTTGTTGTTCATCATCTGGCTTCTAACAACTTCCTAGCCCAGCAATCTCGACCGTATTGATCACCTTTAAGCCGACGAGTATAACGATATCCAGGTGCTCACAAGTCTTATTACCGCGCCATTATGCTTTTGAACAGTTGCATTGAAAACGTGTCCAGATCTGGTCGCTCTTCTCAGGCAAACAATTCAAACATCTAACGTTTTCCTTAGGTAATCACATTTTACTGACGAAGTTCTTCTAGCATCTTTAGAAAGTGAACTGTGACCAAATAAGCGCAGACGAGAAGCTGTGTTTGGAAAAACTGTCACAGATTGCTAAACGGCTACAACTAACTATTATAAGGAGTTCTGGAAGATCTCACCAGCTCAACTTTCAGTAGGTCACCTTGAACAATCTATGACGCGATACGTCCAGAAGCTTTAGTCTCATTTTCCCTTGACTGTGCCCAGAGCTGGTCAGTACCCTCCTGTCCTCTTATTTCCTAACCTCTCTATTACGGTTTTCCGTTTTGTTATGCTTTATTTTCCTAGCTTAATGTTCCTTTTGGTCCCCATGTTTTCCAACATTTCGAAGCCTTTGTATGCGCTAATTTCTAAGTGCATCGTATGAAATGTATTGCCCTTCAAAACTTATAAGAACTACGGCTTGATTAAAAATATGCACCCGAATTGTTATAACTATGGAAAACCTATGATGAACTTGTAACTAAATCGTTTATCCCATTGCTTCCGATAAGAAAACTAGTAACTCTGGCTATGTCTTAGTGTCATGATGAACTACACTAAGACGAACTGAACTTTGTACAGTTTTCTTGCTTACCTAGCATGCTCCACGTGTGTCTCCTATTTATCGACAAGTTTGGATCCGTAAAAAGAGTTATGAAGCAAAACATTACAACCAGTTTTTGTAGTGCTTGCTCAATTTTAGGAGATCCACTTTTTACTTACGACTTATTTCAGTGTCTATGAGGACTACCAAATATGAGGTTTGTGTTAATCCTGAACACAAACGTAATCGTTGAGCGACGCTTAATCTATAATCAATAAACTGGACCGTGAACAGAAGCGTCCGACATACAACAGGCTTCGAATAAGTTCTTGGACTGGTAAGCAACCGATTTTAATCCAGAAAATTAGCTTTGCAGACAGCTTTGTTGTTAATAAGTTGCCAAAGTACGGCAGAATATTAGATAACCAAGAGAAAAGACGAAACAACAAACCACAATGTTGGATCCATCAAGTATAGAAATTCTGAAACCAAAGAATTGCGAAAGCACTGACAAATGTGACGAAGCACGTGATAGCGATAGGAAAAGTGCAACTGAAATTAACCATTTAGACAAACGAAGATCTACCAGTAGGGACTGATGTTTGTTTGGCTGTATGAGAACAAAGTGGTATTAAACCCTTGGAACATTTCGGAATGTCCCTACATTCGAAGGATAGTTTATCGTGCATAATTCGAATGGTAGAGTTGTAATAACGAGCTGACGTCATTTCCGTCTGCTATTGTGTGAGTTATATTCATGAGTTACTGGGCCCCTCTCTGTTGGTTGTCCGTGTGTTCTCTTGTTCTGGAGTGACTGCCAAGCCCCTCTCATCGAAACAGCCGTCTCCCGGCGGTTGCAGACCGTGATACGTTACAAAATCATTTTTTGAATAGAGGACTTTCATTTATCGCAACAATGATTTTGAGTCTGAGGACAGAAATTAACAATAGAAGATTAGTGGTAGCAAAAAGTAAGGTCACCAATTTTTTTTATCACACTCAGTTTGCAGTGACCTCGAGCTAACCCTGGTCTGCTTGCTGTATGATGCGAAAATTCCTTCCAAAACCCCATTTCATATTGTACATAGGATCGTGAGCACCATGATCTGCCGTCTGCCTGCTGCATGTGCTAGCGTTTGTTTGTTTACATGCTTGTCAGTCAGTGCATGCCAAAAGCGCCACGAACACTTTTCTCTTTCCCGTGCGCTCGACGGTTGAATCGCAAACCTTCTTCTCTAACTATTTGTCTGGTATTTATTACTCATACCCGGGAAACATTAATTCAGTGCACATCCGCACCAAACTGTCACGTTTGTTCGATGGCGGAACATGATGATATAAACAGTGGGCAAAAGTATGCCGGAAAGGATTATTTTCAAGCACGAATTCATATTTTGTCCTGCTTACACACTACCGTCTCTAAGAAGCCGAACCCGGACCGCTCTGCTGAATGAGTTTAGGTACAAAACATGGATGGACTCGCGCAATTCAGGTGAATACTCAGGGAACAGTTTGAATATAGTATCTGTCGCCGATACTCACAATCTTTTCGGAGATTTTTGGCGCATTCACGTAGTTTAGATGGCTGTCAGTCCTTTTGTCAGCACCTAACTTGTACGTGAATGTACCAGTAGAGCCATGCATTACTATAAAACCTTTGTATTGATCAGCGATCGTATGGCTGGATCCAGGCTGCAACCGTGTTTTCCCGCTTGTTTGTTCTGTACTCATATTTCTGTGTACGTCTGCATTAAGAGGCTTGTTATAAACTCAGCGCCACTTTCTTCAGTCGTGCAATTAATTGCACGCAACGAATGCTTACCATTTTCCTAACGACTCGTCTACTATTCCATTCTTCAAGATCGTTTAATCCGAACCTTTTCGAGCGTTGGTTAACGCACTCGAAGGTTCCATGCACTTTTCGTCTGGCGCGATTTCGGGTGCCGCCGAGTGGGCTGTAGCCCGTCTCGCGTTTTTTCTTTTTCCATTTGGTGGCTGCCGTTGGTCCAAGACTAGGCTAGAACTGACTACTTATCATATTTCCAAACATTGCTGGAAATATACAGTTTGTTTCCAAACCTCACTGCCTTCTCTAGTCCGATGCCTGTTGGGACTACTTTTCGATTGCTCTTCAGGAAAGGCATTTTACGTTGTTAGTGGACGAGGGCCTAACGCATACCCACCTGTTCACTACACCTTCAGGCGCCCCAGAGGCAAGCAGATAATACGGTACAAAAGCAGCAAAAATAAGTGTCCAGTGTACATAGATATGAAGGTAGTAACTACCGTGGAGGAAGCGAGCTAATGTTAGTCAACAAGTGCAGTGGGGATGAACGATCACATTTTGATAAAGGGTGATACATATTTAGGGAAAATACAGAAAATAAATGGTGTTTTCCATGGATGAACGTAAAACTGACGACTGTGGCTTCCCGGAATTATTGTTGCGTGCAAATGAGTGTCCATGTTTGTGGTGGTATTAAACCGTGTATCTCTCATGTAGCTTTTCTCAGCAAACATTTCTTGAGCCATCCGCGTTCTTGGCTCACAATGCATGCAACTCATAGGTGATGGGGGGACGTTTATTGTGGTCGATATCTGTATCAGTTAGAATACCACTCATAAAGTAGTGTACAAATTTGTTTCAGCGTCATGGTCACGTCAATCCCTGGAACTCAACGTAAGTCCGAATTAAGGTAAGCCTCGTACTGGCTGTAGATTTCATTACTATACAAATTATGAATAGATGGAGACAGAGTTCGCGTAAATAACCAGCTTCCGACAATTCATAGAACTCACACCAAATAGAACCTTGCCGCACATTTCAATTTCAGGCGAACATCCGAAGAAGGATTATATTTGTTGAACTAGACCAAACTTTTCAGTATTTCTTGAACTGTTTTTTTTCTTCAAAGGTTGCTCACAATTAAGATCCTCATAACTCCTCATTCGTGTCCATATGGCTTGCAACTTCGACATAATTGACTGTTGATTAAACGGGGTGTAAAATATCACAAACAATCAGCATTGAAGTGTGGTATGGTGTCAATGAATAAATATTGTTTCGGATGTTAACTGTTGCCTAGTCGAACAGAAGGTTGAGTTGAATCCAAAGGAGTTTTTGATTAATGGGCGGTTCACATTTAAGCGGATTACTCAGTCAGCTAATGAAATTGTGCTGGTTAATGCAAACAAAATGGACAAATTATGAGTCAAATGTCCAAAGGCAACGGATGGAAACAGGAAACGTCAATTTTTGTAATAACCGATGAATAGTTTTTGACATCCAACCGAATGCAACAAACAGCTTGCGAACCCAACGGTAGAGTAGCAAGTGAGCAATAAGGGATCAGCTGATTCGCAGCACAGTTGATAAATGTATGTAATTTTGACGAGAATTTTGTGTACGATTGAGCTATTCTTAAGTGATACACCATTATACACAATGCTGAGACCAGCCATCTCCGATTGCGTCTGAATCAATCCGATCCGAAGGTTGATGCGCCAGTTCTGGAAGAGGTGAAAATCAAAACAAGTGTTCGTTGTCGATTGAATGATAGCGTTACCGACGTTTTAGTAGTGAATACCCTGGTACATCCGGAGAAATCTATTGATTAAACCATGCAGGCTAATGCCATCGACTATATTCAGATAAGTGGTGAGTTAGAGGATACATTATTACTATACAAGGAGGAAACTCTGCTGGCAATACAATCGTAATACAATGGAAAATAAGTGAGGTACCATCAAAATTCGTTTCCAATTAAATTGTTGAACTTCAGGGATTCAATTTCTGCTCACAGTACAACACCGTGCTAGAAGTTAGCAGCCTGATTGTCAAAACCTTGGTTAATAGTCGCATGTTTACAACGTTTATCTGCGCGTCTTAATCATGACGAAAGTAGGATTGCTCTTTGGATATGATTCAGCTGAGACAAACAGGATATTACAAGGAAGACTAGCTGTATGCTATTTATACATAAAATGATCAGTATTGAGTTGCCTGAAGGCAACAAAGAATAAAACAACCGTTACTTCTGGTTGTTAGATGTACAAACTAACACACGGTTGGGTGGACAGAGCCACACAAAATTACGTGGTAGGCACTATCCTTCTGGATGTCCGGAGGAAATCATTCACGTATTCCGTCAATACTTTGTGCATTCAGGCTTGATACATGAACAGTGTAATGTCAAACCTCTATGTATTGAAAATTAGCTGAAATTGCAGGATATAAAAATTAGTATGATCTGTTGTGTTTGTCATTCCGGAAGGAGATTAGACGTAAATGGCACCCAGTTCGGTGTGCGCACAGCCACTGCATATTGTACCCCTCTATGAAACTGCGAAGGATAAAATGGTTAAATTGCATAAATTGGAAACTAGTAGCTTACAAACCGCAATACGAAGTGGCTAAAGCAAGAATATATTTTTAAAATACTTATTTCGACTCCAGCTTATCCAATCGATGAATCTCACATCCAGAGATCCACAGCCTTGTGCTAGCGCGGTTCATAAATCATAAGGAGAAGATGGGTAAATATGTGAACAGACTTTATTCAATAGTTTACTCAACTTACAAATAACTATAAACCAATAAATAAAGGTAAAGTGGTTACAGCTGCAAAGGTAAGAGGACCTTTAGTGCAACTGCATGCTAGCTGTCAAACAAGGCGAATAGTTACAAGAACTCCGGTCGATCTTGAGAATTTAGAAAAGCAGGTCGGGTACCATTACCGACTGTAACGACCCAAACATTGTTACGTTAGAAAAGATACCCTGTAGCACTGGAGACGAATTGGGTTCATTATACGGTAGTAGATGAAGCTGTAGTACATATGATGGCGTGTTGACCCTGATGTTAATGGTTTGTAGAAGAGTTAAATTCACCAATCAATACGAGTGTGTAGGGGTACTACAAAGGTAATTTCTACTTCGCACAGGTTTTACGATTTTTAATCCAGCGCGCGGCCCGCGTCGATATTGGATGACGAACGATACACAACCTTTGGGCATCAGGACTAGGACCCTCGTGGGGCCAACGCGGGCGATGCAAAATATTTGGGTTGGTTTGTAAAAATGTTTAAATCTGGTGACTGCTTTAAATACAACCTGAGTACTCCAGTTCAACACATTCGTTGCTTTTCAACGTCCTTTATGAACACACCTTTCAGAATTACGTAAAAGAAGGGAAAATATAGCTTTTCTTTTCATAATTACGTTACTTAGCCATATCTACATATTCATCTACTTTACTTTTCTATCAATACATCCATTTTAGTAGTAACAGACTTTGCTAGCAAAATTTCATGGGAAATGAGGTGAGAAAGAAATGAGAGAACAAGTTGCAAAACAGTTCAGTTTGCAAGGATGTGCTTAATTAGCATAATTCCGTTAACTATTTGGATCAAGCAAAAAGAAAACAGACCACAATTGACAAAGACTTCATAGACCTTCCAGTAATAATAAATCGTTCGACTGATTCAACAGCAGTTTTGATGAGAGCTAACTAACATGGCGATCACTATTTCAAACTGTATATACAGTTGTTGTCGATGGTAGCAATGCATTTATTTTCGGACGTACGCTGTACATTATGATGAAGATAACAGATCAATATTACTCATGCCCTTACATAAGCGAATGAAGAATCATTCCACTTACCCAAGATGATGTAAAGAAGAAATCATGAAAAATTACTGTAAAAACAAATACGATTAAACAAAAGTAAGTGATTAACCTGGGACAGATAATAATCTTTCATAAGTAAAATGGATTGAACTGTACAATTGTTGTTACGAATTAATCTGAAAGTCTTTAAAGGATTTTCAACTGACGTGCCAATCTCCCTCAAATGACCACTTATCGGTAGGCGGTGCGCTACATCGGTTATCGTTAGTACAGTTAATATTTCATCGTACAAAATCGGTATAGAATCAGGTCAACGTCCCTTTCGTATGTACATCGTCGTCGTTGATATTCTAGTCCTTGCCGGTAAAAGGACGAGCTTACATCCCTGGATTACGTCTTAATGATGAAAAACAAAAAAAACTAGCAATACATTTAATTGAATAAACAAATAATGTTAGCGAGCTATCAAATAACCTGACTCACGAGCAGTCATGCCACTGTACCAAAACGGATATAGTGTAGCGAAGAAGAGCGATCGTGCCATACTACTCACAGCACTATTGTTCAGTAGTGAAGCAAGAGCATGGATTTGACATTGAAGTACCACAAGAAAAATCCAAGAAGAAACGTCGGAGTGCAACATCGCATGAAATGGTTCTTGGTACTAACATGAACGTAAGGGAACTGAGCATTGGCGTCTGTGGCAACCGTGACGGTATTGGTCCAGTAACGTACACAAATGAGTGTTTTTGTTTGTGGTCTTGTTGAAACGCATAACCCACGTGTTGCCTTCCTGGATCAATAACCCTTGTACCATTCGCGTTCTTGGCTCACAACAGTAGTCTCTAAAGTAATCAAAATTCACGAGAATGAGGAAATATAAAACTAGCGATGTGTCGTTTGGGACGAAGTTAACTTTTTTAAGAGGCACTAAAGTAAGCGTGCATGTTACACCGTTGATAGTCAGCAGGGTTCACCCAATCCAAGAATATAGTACGCAGCAGACTGAACAAGTTGTATATTGGAGGAACACATGACAAGCATTATCAAGACGATAACGTGGATACAAAACAGGAAATGTGTACCTATGGCAATTAGTTGGAAATAACAAATATATACATGGAACACCACAAAACTCCACAACCGGACCGTTTGGAAATGGTAAAAGAGAAAAACACTTCATAAAGAAGGTCCCACAGGGAGCCAGATGTTCGAAAAAGTATGAATTCCCGCCAGCACATGTGTAGTGGATTACCAAAACCGGATGTACGAGTATTCCAAATGTCGGTGGAATATCTCAACGCAGCAGTGAGATACGAACAAAAACCTGCAACGATCAGATCGCAGACGACACGGGCGACGGGACAAACCGTCGCCCAATGAGATCGTACAAACGGACTAGGGCTGGCAGGCGGAAAACCCCCCGATAGAAGGCGCCGATCGCACACATAAACCGAGCAGAAGTGCACACGACGTGTGAGCGAAAACCGGGAATGTTGTGGACTGAAATTTCGGTTCATAAATGCGAGTGCGCCCGTGGTATGGCAACCAGCGATTTGGACAATGAGGTTTGTGCTTTATTGGACACCTTTTCGCTACACATGTACCACTGGAGAGTATATGGGTGGTGTGAGGAATGTGGTGTCAGACACGAGAGTTCCACTGGTGGGTGTTGCGACTCTGCGGAAGGGTATCTCCTTGGTCAGCGGGCGCAGGTATGATTAAATCAATACAGGTGGAATCCAGCATACCATAGTTATCGATCGCAAAACAGCTCCGATGAAGCACCTTGTATGAACCATCGTAAGCTAGTTAGAAGTGGCTTTCGCGACACATCATTACGTAAGAAGACAGACAGGTATATATTCAACGGTGGTAGTTTTTGTTCTGGACAGTCATGTTTGTGTGTCGGTGTCAAACCGACATCAGCTGACAGTCAACAGATGGGTGGCTATACCTTCCGGTTGCACACATTTTCCGGAGGGACAGAGAGTTGTAGCAGTAAACGGTTCAGCCGCCGTGTTGATAAAGTTTTCTTCAACTGTATAATGAATGAATGCAAACATGGATTCGTTAATGTTACTGTGGAAATCTAACATAATAATATGAAAGAGCAATGTTGTATTGGTAGGGATGTCAAAATGTTTTACCATAATGTTCATTTCAAGTCATGAGACTATGTGCTCATTAATTTGCTCATCTATACTTCAGTGTGGATGACCAGTGCAGGTTTTCCAAATGGATCGAGTAGTTGATATACTTGCTACCAGGTCCGGAATGCAGATCAACATTTAAACCAATTCCAGGAGTGGAGGGAGAGTTGAGGAATATGTTGGGAAAAGCAGCTCATTTTGATTTCTGTGCTATTAACTCGGAAAGCAGAGGGAAGTTACTGATTTTTGTGTCAACTTCAGAAGTCTGAACAGGATGGACATCAACAATGTCCACACGATGCCACACGTATGAGAGGCTGGCACGCTTATGTGAAACCAATATGTCTTTCATAGACTTGTGTGCCAGTTGCTGAAAATTAACAGTAACTTAGAAGTGCATTAATTATCGCATATTGCGTGAACGGATAGCAGTATAAATCCTTTGGATGTCATTAGGTCTTTACAATGCATCGGCGAAGTTCAGACGCTTCTCAGTTGTGACGTCATCAGACCAGCAGGAAAAGACGGCGTATGTTAACGACATCGTAAAATTCCTCCAACACAACGTCAGAACATGCAGAAAAATCAAGAACAGTACTATAACAGATTGATGAGGCTGATTTAGGGTTGATTAGAAATAAATGACAATTTTACGGATGTACGATGGTCTGTTAATGACAGTGAGCGGGACAGAAGGATTACGCAACTGCTAGAGATACCGGCAACCAGTAGAACTTCCCCATTCCAGAGTTGAAGTTTTGACTGGAGTCAATCTTCCGAAGGGTCGGTCACGAATCAGAGTTCGCGCATGGGTTCTCTCAAAAAGCACACAGGTTATTCCGACGTCAGAGATGAGGAAAAAATTTTGTTCTAGTTGACGACATGAAAACGGTGTTCACTTAATTCTGACAGGTTGCGACCACCGGCTTGCGATATTTTACGCTCCCAAACAGAGTGAATCATTATTTGATGTCAATGAAATCAGGATCAAGTATTTACTTCAATCGAGTAGTTGTAGAAGCAGCCAAGCAGTAATCCACTGTGGACAAAAAACACTTGATCACATTTTGGAAGTCATAGAGTTAGAGAGGCAATCTGTTAGCAATAACTTTTCACTTTAGGTGGGATCATAAATGCCTCAAACAACTGACAACGTCGTAGGATTACTGTGAACAGTAAACGTTCTGGCACCTTAAAGTCAACAACATCACCAGAGAGCTAAACGATAGAACTTTTGAGGTACCGACTGCAATCACACACAAGAACGGAATAGTGATCGTTAATTAACAATACTGGTTGATCAGAAGCAAGAGACCCAGGAGCGCAAAAACGGCCGAACAGGTCGATAACAAGAACTCAGCTCAAATTAACGTCAACGGAGATAAACAGTTTTACTATATCCTGCATCTGTAAAACGGCCAACAAATCTCCCAAGTGAATTTTTGGGACGGGTTACTACCACAGTGATTGTAGCTGGTTCTACCTGAACAGAAGAAAGAAATAAACTGACTTTCACAATCTGGTGTTCATCTATGCTAAGGATGTGTTTTCGATCTGCCGCGGTGAAAGGTGTCCCAGCCTACTAGTCAGAAAGTCGTGACCAACTTCATTCGGACATGGGCTAACTGTCCACTAAACGGGGAGTAACGAAGAATACATTGTCCATGCGGTCTAGTGTAACACAACAACCCGTACACACATAATACATAAAAGTATCTGATCCATTTCTGCTAGATCTACTGCGAACTTGTAGTATAGGGGTAGATAGAATTTCTTCGATGGGTTAGTGAAATGGAAGAAACTGTTACGTGCACGTCATGAACATCCCTGTTCGCTTTGGAGTAGTGCATAAAGCCAACAGAGATCAGAGCTTGTGATCTGATGAATAGAGATTTTGGGAAGTGATAGTAATTTTGAAAATTTTGAACGTACGAACATTTCCGTATCATTTGTTTGGTAGAGTTTTGACTGTACACTGAAGAACCAACCTAATAATCACGGAGGTAGGTTGGAAGATGGAACACAACTTATCAATTAGATAAAGTATAATAGAGTATGCAGCAGCAAAAGTTTCACTACTTCAGTTTATGTACAGCAGACAGCTAAGGATTCCGTTGGGTATTTGCGCATCCGGAGAACATTAAACATTCAATGCTAGAAGAACGACAATATATGAAACACAGGGAGCTCGAAAGAACGATAGGGAAATAACAACAAAGCAATTAAAGATATGACACCAGGTTTTCCGTCCAGAAAGGGAGATCACGTAAAACTGAGAAATCTATGGTAGTCCAAACATATCCAGCACGAAAGCAAGCAAGCATTTATGCTAATAAGAGAAACCAGACAGGAAGAGCACATAACTGATTATTCGCCAGACAGAGCGAGATGAGATCGCTTCATGTTCGGTTCCTCATATTCATTGCATGCTCGACTAGTAAGAATATTCCTCATATTTACACCTACCAGCTGCCTGAAACCAGGTCAGTCATGTCTAGTTTTTCCCAGTCTCAAACACAGGTTCATTGTTCACTGCAACGTTGACTCTGATCTCCCTCTGTCACTTGAATTCAATCTGTTCATATTTCTAGGCGTGTTAATTTTGTAAGTCCTCGAACGGATACGCTGGTTCGACCTCAATATAGTAGTGCGCTTGACAAAAATCGGATTCACCTCCCGGCACTAAATGACACGGAAAACCTCGGTCCCAGGACCACCGCAATTGTCTTCGTAATTTGCTTCCAAGACAAACCATGAAGTGTGCAAAAACAGCTTTGTTCCTCCAGAAAAACGTGTGCGACAGTGAGAAAATTACAGGGTATTTATATGACGCATAATGACCTAAAATCACTATCGAATCAAAAAATGGACAGCTAATTACCAAAGCTAATAGCTGAGGTCATTAATCCACCAATGAACATAGCGGAATAAAGGTCGGACAGGTAAAAAATAGCCAAGGTTTTCTTTGACCGTTCTGCACAGTTCCGCTCGTTCTGATCGGGGAATGAGATGGTTTTGGATGGGACAAAATAGACTCTCTAACAGTTAACTACTATTTATCATTCACTCGATTGACCAGAGTTCAATTTTCATTCCGTCTACGACTATCTGTACGAACAAGTGCAATTTTCATTCATGCCCCTGTTGTATGGCAGTAGGTTTTCAACAAAACTGGTCTCTTTTTCATCGCAACTAAGCAATTCGTTCACACTGTTTCCTTCCGCTCGTTCTACTACGCCATCTAATTTAATTTTATTTCAAGATGTAATATCTGGGGTGCTTTTCACTTCTATGTCCGTAGTATTTTCGCCGATCTACATCCAGTTCACATTCTGTTCACGAAGTATATTTTCGTCATGAGTTCAGTCTCGATTCGGGTTTAAAAGTTTTCTGCCATCTGTATAGGTTTCAACTGCCATACCTCTGGCAACATTTCTACCAGTCGTTCATGTGCGCAACTGACACGTATTGAATTACACCGAATTTAAGCTCGATAGGACTGGTTCTATCTAGAAGAAGCACATTGTTGGTGGCACTCTTCTATCTGCTTTCTATCTACATACCAGAGTGACACAGTGGGAGGGATTCGGCTTTTAGCATCCTTAAGTAGTGCACACTGGCCGTGTGTGGACATATTGAGTACTCAGTGTATTCCACTGTGGACCGCTTGACTTGAGTCTACGCCCGTCAGATCTGTACTATTTTAAAGTTTACTGATGAGTGATCATTACTGACAAGCGAAAGTGGTTGAGCGTTCACATACGATAATTCGGTAGTGCTTAATGTAAGGTCGTTGACGCAGTGGTCAGCAAGGTCGCCTCATAAGAGCGTGGCCGTAGTTCCAGTCCTGGCAGTGGTAAGGACATGTACTACTGGCGAGTTCTAACAAGAGCGAAACTCGAGTCTGGCGCTTCTTTTCGAGAGGGGTCGACTGAAAAGTCTACGGGAATGCGATTAGTTGTGTGTGACGTTCAACTTAAAATACTTTGAGGTTATTCAATAGTTTTACGCAGCTTCAATGGGTACCAGTTGGGGTGCCATCGGGTGAGCAACGGATCAACTGGCCCTTGTCATTTCCACCTATGTTAATGATTCACGTCCTCTACCCTGAGCGGTCAGGTTTCGCTACCGTAAATTAATACAGCCTTCACTGTTATCTGATATACACGACCCTCAAGTTTCAGAGAAATACTTCTGTATCACCATAGGTATCTCCGATTAGCGCACACCGGCCTAGCCTTGGAAATACGTGCTTCTATTTCATTCTCTACACCCCCGCCGTCGCCGCTAATGCAGCTTCCCAGGTATACAAACCGGTTATTAGCCACAATGGCTTCGTTACCTAACATTAAATCTACGTGGTCACAGCAATCTTGCGGAAGCACTTTGCGTTTTGAGGCTATGAAGCGCATTCCGATGTACTTAACAGAACACGAAGTAGCGTTAAGCGTTGTTTGTACTGTTTGGAAAGTGTCAAACAACTACAGCATAATCAAGATCAGTCAGTGTACCGCCAGACAGGAGATCCACACAGGCATCTTGCGAGTACTGTAAAGATCTAATGAGAACGAGTGGTTGCACTATACTACTCACACCAGAACTATTCAGTAGCGAGGCAGGAGCATGGATTTTGACACTGAAGTGGCCGCGAGAAAAATACAAGAAGCGTCGGAGTGCAGCGTGACATGAAATGGTTTTGATACATAAAAGAACTGAGCACTGACGTCCGTGGCAACCAGGACTTTCTGAGACCAGTGCCATACGCAGGTGTGTTTTTGTTTGTTGTCTTGATGAAGCGCATATCCCATGTACTGGTTTTCTGAGTAAACAACTCGAGCGCAATCTGCGTTCTTGGCCGATTGTAGAGAGTCCTCCATTGTTTCGTTTATGACGAAACTAAACGAAAGTGGTAAAAGTGGGCGTCCTTGACGTACACTGCTCCTGATGTTGAAAATGTCAAACAGTTCACCATAAACCCTAACATAAGCTGAAGTATGGGAACGAAGCAGCGGCAGTATGTTTACCTAATCTGTCGGCGCACCACTGCGTTTAATTGACTCTAAAAGTGCAGATCGATCCACCAAATCGAACGCAGCTTTATAGTCAAGAAATATGGCGATTGTTGGCCGGCAGTACCTTGGAAGGTGTTCTGGAAGTTGACGTAGAGCACGATTGATGACCGTGTGAGTGTGTGTGTGCTGATGGTCACGGGGACTGATTTGCTCATAGGAAGCAAGTGAACATGTGCATATCGGGTGTAGGGAAGGCATATAGCTGACTGGCCCAATTTTTCGTCTATTCACACAGTGCTTGGGCTAAGTAAGACGAGCACGCAGGTGTGTCCTTGTCTCGTACACCTAACTCGGGCACAAACAGCGATGTACTACAGTACTGACACTTTTGGCAAACGGTTGCCTGTCTGTCACTGCATTACCCGATTATCCGGTTGACGTTCAAGGACTACGTTTATATAAGCGGACGTCCAGTACAGCGACGGACAGGCAATTAAATGTGTTAATGCTTGCACCATAGCAAGTTTTATTCTTGCGTTGTGCGTAAGGTTCACATGCGTGCTCAGCCCCCAGTGGAAACGGTCCAAAGACTTTGTGCACGTATGAAAGAGTAGATGATTTTATGCAGCTTACTGCCCTTGCCCGACACTCGTCAGTTACCAAGTCTATAAGCTGACCAACGTCCAAACCTCCAGAAAACGTAGTAATACTACACTGTGTAAGGTATAAGTTTGCTGATTAGCGCAAACAGAACGTAATAAGCTGCGTCAAAAAAAACCCTAACCAATAAACTGGTGTGAACGGTATTTCTTCTGAGTCATTTACAGCAAGATTAAATGGTACGGCTGAACCTCAGATTATTTCAACCACATTTCGTGCAAGTCATGCTTTGGCGAGTTATCCAACTTGTTGACAGACTAACACATTTATCAAGATTGCATGACTGAGCCCACACAGCATAGCTCAGTCGTCTATGCATCTGCATGGTGTCAGTCAACACTCCATTACCAGACGTAGCTTGCATAATAGTAGATGCTAATTCGGTGACTTCTTAAGAATGGTTGGCGGCATCCGAAACGGATTAGCCTGTCACAGTGACCGAAGCCAAAGGACGCCTGCGCTTTAAACCATCGCCCCAAGTGGCTTGCGCTGCACCACTTGCGGTTCCACTCACACACCACATATCCGGTGTAACCCCGAAGGAATAAGACCAATAGGTGTGTGAGTGAGGCCTTTATGTCCAGCTGGCCAATGCTGGTTAGCCAATTGAATGGCTAGCACGAAAAGGAAACCCTGATCTCTCGGAAAATAAACAGTGAGAGAGACTGCAATGACAAGATCTATACTAGGAAGAAAAATGTGTGGAATATAATACAAGAAGCATTCCAATATACGAGTGTTTGTTAATGCATTCTAGAGAGGATATAGTTGAAAACCAAAATTCAAAGTCGAACTACGTAAAGATCAGACAAACGATTCATCATTCAGTATACCAACAAAGCTCAAGAAACGAATACGTAGAAGATCACAGACACTCAAGTTTCTGAAAAGAGGAGCAGATTAGTTGCCAAACGACCATGGTCCTGGTCGATGCAATCATGAACAACAGTAGAATAGATATGCTGATATGACATACCTGAGCCTAAGGTACTCGTCGCCTCTTCGTCGACGGTGCACTATGAGTACGCTGGTGACCAACTAATCCCAAACGGCCAGCGCATTCGCGGCCTCATACATCGCAACGCCATATAGTCATGTCACTACGACATATGGCACCGATGGTTCCCTTGCGTACCACGCGCCTTCGTTCTCGGCCGCGCAATAACTGCTCGTCGAACTCGCGGGCTCCCGTCCGAATTGTATTCCTCCAAGCAGTCCGGTTCAACGCTAAGTCTTCACAACATCTAAAATCAACTTTACAACGTGAAAGACTTGCCTGAACGGCATCCTGGTATCTCAGCTTTTGACCACCAGGATTTCGCTTACTTAATCCCAGTTGTCCATACAGCACCTGTTTCGGGGTACGGTCATAGCCCATCCGATGGACGTGACCCAGCCAACGAAGCTGATTCAACATCAGCAAGGCTTCCATCCCTTTCATATCCGCTCGCCGCAGTACCTCAGTGTTCGGAACCATGTCCGACCACCGAATACCCAAGATGCGTCTTAAAAATTGCAGATGAAAGTGGCTCAGATAGCGCAAGTTCCGCCGATACAATGTTCACGTTTCACTGCCGTACAGAAGTATAGACAGCACCATTGTGCGGTAGATGAAGAGCTTAGTGCTCGGCTTCAGGCTGTGGTTCTTCCACACACGTCTTTCAAGACGTCCGAAAGTAGTACTGGCCTTTGCCACACGAGCTCTCAACTCGCGGTCCACGGACAGATCGGTGGACAGATTGTCGCCCAAGTAGCAGAAATTTGTTCGGCTGCTGACAACATTTCCGTTAACACGGATTTGTGGTGAAGGTGCACAGACAGCACCTCCACCCGGAGAAGGTTGAACGAAAGAAAATGCCTTACCTGTATTTAAATCCAGTCCAGCCGCGGTCGCAAAAGCCTTGGCCAGTCGCTGTAGTTCGTATTCGCTATGTGCGAACAGCGCGCTGTCATCTGCGAACAGAAGCATGCGCATCGTTGACGTATGTAACCGGGTTGAGGCGCCGAAACGTCGAATATTCAGTGGGCGCCCATCCATCCGGAACTCTACCTTAACATCCTCCTCCCCAGAATCCTGAAAAGCAACTGTTAGCATGGCAGTCAAATATAAGCTAAATAGGGATGGAGCCAGGACACAACCTTGATCCACGCGAGTGACAATGTCAAAATCATCCGAGGTAGATCCACACAACGGCACCTTCGCCCTCATGCCCAAATGCAACAACCTAATCAAATTGACGAACTTACCTGGACATCCAAACTTACCAAGCACCGTCCACAGCGCCTCGCAGCTCACGGAATCGAACGCCTTGGTGAAGTCGCCGAAGAGGGCATAGAGGGGCTGGTTCCGTTCCCGGCACTTCTCTTGAAGCTGTCGAGCAGCGAACACCAGGTCGATCGTACTCCGATTCGCCCGGAATCCACATTGCTCCTCAGGAACATTGGCCTTTAAGACATCCGTATTCAGCCGGTTCAGAAGGATTCTGGCAAGCACCTTGCCTGCGCAGATCAGCAGACTGATACCCCGATAGCTGTCGGGGCATTGCTTGTTACCTTTACCTTTAAATAAAGGTACTATCACAGCATCCTTGAAGTCTTGTGGCAGCTCCTCGTGCTCCCAGATGGAGTGAACCAGCTGGAGCAGTGCATGTTCCACCGCCGGTCCGCCATTCTTCAGGATTTCGCCTGGCAATCCATCTTCACCTGCAGCCTTACCGCTGCGAAGTTGACTAATCGCCCTCTGCAATTCTAGTAAATCAGGAGCGAGAGCAAGTGAAGGCTTGATGGTCTGTTGCGGCAGACTGTTCACGGTCACTCAATCAATGGTGGCAGAACGATTTAGTGAGCTACCAAAGTGTTTGCGCCAGACTTTCATGATGTATTCTGGCTGGGTGCACGAAGAGCAGGTGTCCACGTCTACCAGTGTTTTAGTAGACTGGATAGATGGGATCAATATCGCTTTGAGCGAATCGTAGAACTTCTTATGCTGCCGATGATCTGCGAAGTCCTGCATCCGCTCACCCTGCTTCACCCGCCAGTTGTCCTTGATTCTGCTAACACGCGGATACCTCGGAACGTCGCCTTCTTCGCTTCATTGTCCGGGTCCACCGTGGAGGCAGCAAACGCAGCATTCTTCTCTCGTACCAGTTCCGCAATAACCGCGTTTTTGTTGTCGAACCAGTTCGGACGTTTCTGGCGTTTGACACTAATTGTCTCAGTGACTGCCGTCGTGATCCGTTCCTTGATGAACTGTCACATACCTTCAGGGGTAGTGGATACAGGAACGCCGTGCAGACGGGCGGCAACTGCACATTGAAAAGCAATCTTCATCTCACAGTTTTCTGGTCGCTTGATATTCCACTTCTGCCGTTGTCCAGAAGATCTACAATGAACAAACTTGTGTACATGGATAAATAATGAAGTCCTAACCAGTCTATGATCGGTGCTACATTCAGCACCGCGCATCACTGGCGTGATACGCACTTCACGAATGTTGCGCTGTCACACAATCACGTAGTCAAGCAAGTGGTGATGGCCGCTTCGTGGATGGGTCCACGTCGTGATGTCGCTCGCATCCAGCTGAAATCGGGTGTCCGTGATAGCCAGCTCGTGAGTAGCACACAGGCGGAGCAGACGATCACCGTTCTCATTGACTGAACCAATGCCGTAGGGTCCGAGGACCCCCGGCCAAGCTACCGAGTCGCGCCCGACTCGAGCGTTCAAGTCACCCAGAATAAAGAGTCGATCAGTCACCGGCACCGACCGGATCGTGGCGGACAGCTGATCATAGAACTAGTTCTTAGTATCATCAGTGTGACACATAGTTGGACCATAAACACTAACAAATGTAGCACACTTACCTCGACCGAGTCGCAGCCGAATAGGCAGCATTCGGGGGCTGATGCCGTGCGGTTCACCTATCAACAAAGCGTTGATACGATCAGCGACTGCAAAACAGACACCATGTTCCCGAGCACCGTCTGTCGGGTAACCCATCAAGTAGAAGGTGTACCCGGCACCTGCTTCCCGCAACTTACCTTGGTCCGCAAGCCTTGTCTCGCTCAAGGCTGCTACGTCGATCCCATAGCAACGCAGTTCCATCGCCATCAGTGCAGTGCGTCGCTCTGGCCGTCCTTTGGAGCTGCATCGATCCAGCAGCGTGCACACATTCCACGCTTCAACAGAAAGCGTCTTGCGTCCCCGGGCTTGTTTCAGGTTGCTCTTCGGGTTACTGAAACTTGATTGAGCATTATCTGCTCGGGATTCTTGTTGGGGGGACAGTATGAGGGTGAGTAATTGGCAGTAGCATATTTTCGCCTATCCACCCTGCTATGTGCAGCGGATAGGGCGACCCGGATTAACCTGCGCGACGGCTGATGGAGTATGGAATTTTTTTTCTGTTGTAAAGTCATGGTTTTATGGGTTTAGGATACTGCCAGGACGCCCAGACCTAGACAGAAGAGCGATTAGGGCCGTCAACCAGAGCCTTTGGCTCAAAAGCCTGTACCGCAAGGCAGCGGGTGACACGCACGCACACATACGCAACAGCACCAACCATCCAGGACAGGCTCGACAGTCACAACTCAAGACATTCGGTACATTCACATAGAGATAATATTGCGCAGACAAACCACCCACACATACTGCACGGACAAACCAATCACACATACAGAGAATCAGATCAGGCTGAAAAAATAACAAACCCAACCGAAACAGAACACACTGACACCATACACAACGAACACCTCACAACGGACGCATCTGCTTTTTGTCTGGCTGCTCCCCTTTGGCCGATCTGACATGGCTGAACCTGCAACGACCGAGATCGCAGTCAGCACTGTCCTCCGGATCAAAACAGCACACAAGCCTGACCACCACGCGAAGGTAGCAGAGATAGGAATAACACGGCACTAACCAACAACACTAGTACAAACGCAACGTCTACCCCGTGTTCACACTGCTTCCTGGACTGGCTTATATAATCGCACTCACCGTGGTCAACACGTTGGTATATTCGTATTATTGTGACCGCTAAGGAGGCTTGGCCTGCGAAGTTGTATATTGCATGAAAAACCCACTGGCTATGCTAAAACATAGGACCACGAACGTGTACACTCATTCGCACGGTTGTTGTGTATTCAAACAGACTGTACAGCAGTACACTGTAATTCGCCATGGTAGCACGTCCCAAATTGCGTGTATATACCATTCCAATAGTCGGTTCTAGTTCATTGTCTTCTTGGCGGTGATAATTGCCTTTTAACTCCCAAATATGTGCACTATACTACTCACAAACGAAACAGCCTGGTATCCAACAGTATGAGGTTTGGGCATACGCAGACATCCATTTGCACTCTAGCTTGACACCCCAGCCATTAATCCAGTCGTGCAGGGTAGCGAAGATGGTGGGTTGTCATTAAAGCGGCTCAAATGACATGATACCTAACACAAGTTAAGTTTGGGGAAGCTATTGATAAACACATCAGAAGCAACCTCTTTCTCATCAACCTAGTCTGTGGGTGTTGACAGCGTCATGTTCTGTGGGAAATGTCCTTGTGTATTCGATGATTGTTGATTTTACTTCTTGTCCAAATGATAACAACGTTTGCTATATGAATGCCAGCTTACTATACAAAGCACCTGTTATTGATAGTGAATTTCTAGTAGAGTTCGCGTCCACACGCAGTTATCTTGAAGCTACTTGAATTAGCCGGTCGACATCATGTGATAAGGCAATAACAGACGTGAGTCCGGATGCACATCCTCAATCGCCGCTTTCAAGTGATATTCAAATGTCCACGTGTTTTAAAATTCCGCGTCAACTTGAATATGTTCTAGTATTTGGAAACCCATTGAGATATAAGAGAACTATACAACAGTTAAGGCGTAAAGTTGCCCAAAGAAGAGCGCTGACACACAGTGAGTATGGAGATCTGGTAAGATAAAGTTGCACACTATTTGAAACATTTTATTCAAAGACACTAACCGCAATTGTGCACGAGGAGAACTTTGTGTGATGCTTGTTCTTAATTGAAGCAAGCTGCCCTGTGTTGCTCGTGATGGAGTGGGCGTTCGTCTGTTAAGTCATGCTGCGATTGGCTGTTAGCGGGATTGTTAAAACTTCTGGACAGTCGTTTTTGTCGATTACAGTCCGTGGTCAAAATGTGACTCAGTGACTAGGGGAGGCAATCTGATGACTTGGTTTCCTACTGGAATTTTTCTTTCCGAATTACTTTACTCAGTGTTGAACCTATTAAACTGAACACTGTGGAGTGCAAGCCTGCTTTTGCCTTATGTTTGATCGTGATCTTTACGTCAGGACAAATCTGCCTGTGTTTTAGATCGACCTTAGGTAACTTAATGCTGGAATATACAGTTCTATACAAACCGCTTAACTGGTTCAGACCTCAACTCCTCCTTAGCTCAACGTGTTTTATCCTCTGCAACCGGTTACCACTTCAATATGAATTGAACCATTTGATTTATAGACAACATTGATTCGGCACTCGATGTGTTTGTCCTGGGACAAATTGCCGTAGTTTGTTTCCAATGTACCACCAAGACTATCGATTCAGACGTTTGCCTTACACACCTATTCAGAAAACCGAATAGTCCTTTGATACATAACTACCGCCTGAGTGATTACTAAAAAGAGTGAAGGCATGCTGGATCTTTCCTTTGCGGCTATAGTGGCATAATTCGGTAGCACCTTAAGTGACTGTGGTTTGGTCTCTGTTTTGCAACCTAGTCGTCACATCAGTTTACTTCAGCCTACACATGTGTTGATCCTTCCCATCAGTTTCTTCAGAAGTCCCATTAATTTTCAACTTCCCTAAATCAGGACCAAGTGCATACAACTTATTTCCACTACCTCAAGATCCTGTTATTCAACGGAACATCATAAAGCTTACAAAACTGGATCATTTTGTAATGTGAAGCTCACACCAAAAGGTATAGCTTAGGCTTTTTTGCTCAGATATACAACCGGAAGCTCGAGCATGACTTCCAGCTGTCGACGGACGATTAAAAAGTTATTTTTGTCTGTTTGTAGTAGAAAAGTAAATAGTTTATCGGTTTGTTCCCAGAGGTGTACATTGGCATCGCAGCATTATTAACCCGGGGTAAAATGCGTCATGTACGAAATCATTTCATACACAAATGCACAAGGTTTTACTAAACATGCTGAGTACGTCATAAGTTTAAACGTGTGAAGCGACTGACAACCATGCAACGTTGGCAGATGACGGTTCGTTATGTCTGTGGTTTGTTATTTGCACTATCAAACTCTTTCCCTAGTGTAAAACCAAACCTTACCATGAACTTATTTGTGATGTTTCTTCTCGAATATTTACTAATGAATGCGACGGTGTAATACTAAATTGAATTGAACCTAGTTACGTTGTTCAGGAAGATGAACCAAAAGTTATCTAGGGCAATCTCTCAGCAAATAGGCAAACCCGAAGGACAACTTGAGTAGAAATGAACCGTGAAAAACAAGTGTTCCCGACAATTTAACATTAGATCGACACGATTAGATGATTACTGAGGAGTAGTCGGGGATCTGGTTAATTTCAAGGTAAACATCACCCACAATTGATCGCAGCTGTCGCATTCCTACAGATTTTCCAGTCAGCCTCTTTCGAAAAGAAGCACTAGACTCGAGTTTCGATATGATTAGAGCTCGTCAGTAGTGCATATCATCGCCACTGCCGGGACCTGAACCACGGACACGCTGTTCATGAGGCAACCGTGTTTACCACTGCGACACTGACTTCACATTAGGCACGACCGAATTATCATCGCATGTGAACACTCAACCACTTTCTCTTGTGAGTAATGATCAGGTTGCCCGATCGTCTCGAAATGGAGACACAGTTACTGTCTGTTAACTCCAATCGATAACCCCGCGATTAGGACCTCCTAGACAGGTCGAGATCTCCGATCTAATTAAACCTGCTAGGCGATATTTTAGATTACCGTTGAGTAGTCGGGGATTTGGTTAATTTCAAGTTGAACGGCAGTCGCGATGATATGCACTACTGGCGAGCTCTAATCAGAGCGAAACTCGAGCCTAGTGCTTCTTTTCGAAAGGGGCCGACTGGAAAGTTTACGGGGATGCGACAGCTGCGATCAATTGTGGGTGATGTTCAACTTAAAACGATTACATGAGTTCAGCAAAGTTGAAACAGTATATAACCAGGAAAAAGGTTCAGCGTGATGAATAGTCATATCACCAGTCTGCGCTCCCGCCCAAAATCCGTCTCATAACTCTCTGATATACGGGTTTCGTTAAATCGCTCCTGGCAATTTAGGGTAATTCACTCAGTAACGCGTATTCGACAATTCCAATAACGCTTATTCAGATGGTAGAATTAACCGGACTATCTTCCAAGTCCAAAAATGTCAGAAAAGGCGATCGAAAGGATTGGAATTTATACGGTATTGTTTAACAAAATTACAACAAAGGTTATGTCTCACCTTGAATGTGAATCAACCGGGTACACAAATTATCCAGCAAAGGAGTTCAAAATGGGGCAACTAAGCACGCGTTCACAAACAGCCACCGGTCAACGGGAATGACCTCATTAAAACAATCGGGTACAGATAATGGGAACGTGTCAACAACACCAAAGAGAAAGTCTTAACAGATAGACAATGATAATTGCAAGAAGGGAGAAAGTAAACATTTCAGATGCAGTTATGGTACAAAATTCGTTATGATCGTTTATTGCACACAGTAAAGAAATAAAGGCAGATTAAAGATAAGCCTTCTACAACCAAACCAAACATACCTCTACGGATTCATCGTTCCGCATCATAGCAGAAAAAAGACGACAAACATACCAGACGAACTTCAACAAATTCAACAAGTATGTTGAACTTCCAATCATACATCACTAACGCCGGTGATTCGCCGTTCGAGTGGCTAGATTATGAATGTTTACAATTTCGGAAATCTCTACAAGATACAATGATATCTTGTTAGACCTATTTCCATTAGTTGCATACTGTTCTAACTTTGCTGTACCCATATAATTGTGTTGACCGAACGAAAAATTATCGTAAAAAATTGTTCAGCACTGTGCTTTTCTATGATACAATGAAAAGTTTTGAGAGGTAGAGTAAATACTGTTATTCAGAACTTATTCAAAGCAAAAACCCTTTTTTACTAGTTGTTCTTTCCAGATCAACATAGTTAGTCCAGCAGATTCTTCTAACTGGATGTTATCCGAGCTGTGTGAAGGTCACAAAGAACTTGTGCAGGCATAAAGAAATACATGCAAGAACGAATCGCGTATATCAGTTGAAACGAGCTATTAATTGCAGTTATATATAAGTGGCAATATAAACTTGAAAATATTGTGCAGCAGATGACGAAAGAGAGTTACATGCTCTACATAACTTCTCAGTGGACGCTGTAAAAGAGGAACTGCACAAAGCTCTCAAGTTGTGTACTGTTTGCAAATTCTTGTCCATATTGAAGTTTGGCGCAAGCCAGTAGGGTGTTCAAGAATGTGTTTGGAAAATAAGCTGTTCATTGTTGAAAGGCTGAAAGGATTGTGAATCATCGGTGAAAGGGCCCGCTACAAGTGTGTTGGCACGTACTCTATGCCACTCCAAGTGAGCAGCCCTCAAATTGCTAGTCCTTTCTGTGTCATGGGGTTAATAGTGATCAACAGAAACTTGAAGGAACGCTTTCCAGTTCGGAATAGGTTGGTGTGTACTTGCCGCAGCGGAGTCACAGAAGAACCAACATGGACAAAAGCAAGTGCTTACCTTACCGTTTGATGTTTATCTTGGTGGGCTGAAGCTAAATCCTTACAAGTAAACACCTTAATTACTGTAAGAAACTAACGGCGTCGAAATTGGTTTAACGATTACTTGAGTGGGAAAGTTTTCCACCAAGGGGAAGTATCCCCAGCTATATCTGAAGTTTTATAGTTAGTGCCTTCTTGAATTGCAAACCGAATTCCAAACATTTATCAAATGAGTGATGGAATCATTGTTGAAGAGGCTTTCCCCACTCCATTGCTGCCTTCAACTCACACTGAAGGCACATTTGTGAACTAACTGAAAACAAGTAAGCGCATTTGCAACTGAATGGTCAAAATAACGTAAGCTGAAACACTTGTCTCAACTAGTTCTTACCGTGACTGTAACACTGTGGCGTGAGATCACATAGCACACTAACATCCGCGCGGTCAATTCTGTATACACTTCAAAGATGGGTATTTCAATGAATCATCAGACAGGAAGAACCATGCATAAAGGACACTGAATACGATTAGGCTTCGACGATGCCGGTAGAAAAGTGAGTGATACATACGTTAGACTTCAAAAGCATGCCAAGTTTTTTTTACTTTATACCGCCGAACTGTGCTATCTGACGGTACATTCATCAACTCGTCGGTTTCCGTATGTCACTAGTCATACTTAATCAGACAGAATGGTCTAAAACCCGCCTAGCTGTGACACAAAAATTCAGATGAGAAATGAAACAGACTGTGAAAGACAACGGCTCTAAATTTGTCTGACATTGATGAATGCGAACTGGTGGCACACGATCTCTGCTTAATAGGTTCTAGTGATATATCAAGAAACATGACTAAAGCAAATGGTCAGGACCAATTTCACTTTTGATTATTTTCATGTGAACATGTTTGTAGAAATTTCACTATCGACGCTGAACATATAGTTCGCTATGCTTGTCTCCACTTGGTATGACAAGTTCGCGCTAAATAATACCAGTAACTATTCCTCATACGGTCAGGGAACGTATATCGCTTTAGTATTGACTAAAACACAATCTTTCCTTCTGGAGATTAAGTCAATCTTTTGTTGCACCAGATTAATCTAGAAATATATTTATAAACACCAAAAAAAAGTAACTGTCACTAATGAATGTAAGAAGGAGAAATTTCTGTGCATAACGGTTTTTGCGGCATCTGCCACCCATCCATGTTCGGGCAATTAAGTCATGATGGTCTGGTTATGTTTTGCTGCACTATTCTTGTGAAGTTAATGGACTTATTTACTGCGTTGAAAGCTAATCGCCGTTAAAGTGATACTGATGTGACTTTTCGTCATCTTTATTACTTTGTTTGTACGACGTCACTCAGTCATCACAAATAGCTCTTAACAAGGTCTCTAGAGTTCTGACGACATTTAACAAGTTCTCATAAACACAAGTGAATCTGTTGGAACGCCAAAATCTACCTCTTCCAAATAGGCCAGTTCACACCATCTTGGCGTGACATGGACAGTGGAAGTTTGCACTGAACTGTCAGTCATATGACGATTGGATCAGACGTAGCTTACAGATACAGTGGTCCGAAAACTGTAATATGGACTAAGATACGGTCCTAAAAGGCAAGTGAAGTTTAAATTACCAAATTGTCTTAGGCCAGTGCAATCTAGCAACCTACAGCAGCCCCATAAAATTGTCGCTCTTGTTTTCTCACACAAATGTCCATGATTCACTTTCCTTGAAAGATATCCAAATTAAATCCTAGCCAACAGTCTTCCAACGTCACATTTACGTTTTCTATCAAAGAACGGTTGTAGTCGATTTGTTACTAAATGAGATAGTATTAAAGTATTGCATGGTGGCATTGGTTTATCGCATTGTGATTTTCCGGTGATTAACTGGGCAATTTGATGATGGTTCAGTGTTTCCATGAATCTCTACCATTAGGATTGTTGAAGGTATCAATGATGTTCACTTACAGTGTATGTATACATCCCAGCCTCATGGTCTCTGTAAACAAAAAAAACTTTTGCATATATTTGCAACCTTTTTTAAAGCCTATGCCCGATTTTACGGTGTAAGTTGATTCCCTGTAGTAGTCACAATTCTAGTCGTCTGTAGGTCACGTTTCTCACAGGACTGTTCAAACTGTTTGTAAAACCTAATTACCGAGTTAAGTTCATTGCCAAAACCAAGCACACACTAATCCATAAATGTGGAGAAATTTCACGATAAAACATCAGGCTATGCATTTTTGGTAGTTTTGTGTCCCCATATTTCGAAAGACCGCATATAGCCGTCCGGATCAATAAAAGATGTACATGACCAATTTCAAATATTGCCGTGCATCATCACATCCCATGAATAATCGACAGATGAGCCACCGGAATAAGTTCACATCGGCACTATAACCACGGATCAAACTGCAAAATGATTGATGTGGACAATTTTTGGAACAACCGGTAAGTTGGAAGACAAGCGTTTAATTTCTACTTCTAAACCACCCCGCACTTTATGCAGTATGTTAATCCGAATTCATAAGAGGCTTTAAAAATTCATAATTTAAAAAAAGTCAGTGCTGTGGATTATCTGACTAGGTGGCAGTACATTTGTAGCACAATGATTCTTTTTCACAGTCATTAAGTTGCAGACAGCCATACTATTTTCTTCATGGACAAAATATTTACACGAGCTCAAAATGACTCCACCCAACAATCAGCTATGTACAGCTGCTGACTAGAAAACAAGTAGGTTGGAAATGTGTCCTAAAAAGTAGGCTTTCATCTTATAACAGCAAAAGCGGCTATGAAGTGATACGGTACAGTCTATCGTATTAAGAATAGGCTAGGTTAGTAGTACCAATGAATCTCTCTAATATCGCTCACTAGATATGCTATTAACAAATTAGTAAGTTGGTTAGCATAAGTGAGTAACGATCAGTTGTGGGTGGCGTTCAACCCATAAGAAAACCAAAATCCGCTACTACTCATCAGAGAAATATTACACAAACCTAAGGTGTTGAGCGTAGCCACATTTGTTAGCCAAGCTTGATTACTTCCCTTGGTAGAAAAAGTCAACCAAGTTAGTCTGTTTAATTTTTAAGGATAAACGTAGCTATTTTTAGTAGTTCGGTCCACTTCCCCTCCCTTTCTTTCTTACTCTCCCTTCCTGTATAGGTTTTTTTCCTTCGTGGTTGTTTGGCAGTTAAGCATCAGTGTGAACCACTGATGTATTGCTGTCTATGTTAATGATGATGATGATGATAACGCAACCGACTAGTATAAAGTACTAAGTGAACAAATGACCAAAGACAGCTACCAACAGGTCAGCGATTGTTGATCAGATTCCTTCCCATGGTTGGGACCACCGTGTCAAAAATGACCTTCTAATGAATACGTCAAAAGTGATGTTAACCAATAGGACGCAGAGACTTAAGTAGTAAAAATGTTTGATTTAGCTGATTATGAACTGAGTTTGCGAAAGTCACAAAGAAAGTTTCTTGTACAGGCTGTCTTACTCTCACTTTCTACTCAGTTGTTCATTTGAAATGTGCGGTTATTCTAAAGTTGCGTATTGCAGTTTGAGCCTGAAACCACTGTTGGAAATCGTTATTATACAACTATGAATGAGTTCTACCCGTTGACTTCACTTTAGATCGAAACCTGAGGGACAGTCACCGACACAAGCAGACTGTAATACGAGTGGCAGAAAACCAGATTACATCGTCATATGGCATAATCGTCATCATCATATTTATCACCGTCACTATTAGCGACAACAAAAGCTGCAAATACAATAGTACATCAATGGTTAACTGTGATACCTAGCTGTCATAAAATCCTGGGAGAAGAAGAAAAGTTATTAACTGTTCTTACTTGCATAGAGTTAACAGGAAGAAACGGAACACAACCTCTACCTAAACCCAACTGTTAAACATTAAGGAGTTTTCACCTTGTCAACCGAAAGGTGAGTCATTGTTGTGAGCAAAAAGGTAGCTGCAATACAGATTTAACTTTTTTGCTCTATTAAGTTTTACCACTTTACAGACATTTTAGTCAGGAAATGAAATCCTACATACAACCAAGCTTGGTTGTCACTACTTTCGTTACTTCCATGACCACCGAGTCTGTGAGTTCTGCGGTCCTCAAACCGAGGTAACAACCCGGTCTATTTTGGCCAACCAACCAGTAACTGTTTTGTTCCTCTGTACCAAGACATTGTTTGGGTCTCCGAGTCCTACGCTGATTATCTACGGTATCGGTGAAATGTGTTCGATAAGTTGTCATCCTTAGTGCTTGACTAGCCTACCCTTTACTGTTGATTGTTCAAAACTAGGCGAGGAAACTCCTTCGACTCCAGCGACGGGGAGGTGTCTCTTTTCATCATCATCATCATCATCATCATCATCATCATCATCATCATCATCATCATCATCATCATCATCAACAACAACAACAACAACAACACAGGTAGCAATACATCAGTGGTTCACACTGACGTGTAACCGCCACACAACAATGAAGAAGAAAAAATACACCATGTATAGGGAAGGAGCGATAAAAAAGGGGGAGGGAGAGGAACCTAACCACTGACAAAACAAAAACTACGTGTATATTCTAACATTCAACATAATGGTGCCTACACCTTGGAAACAAACAACCGAGATGCAAGTGAACACGAGGCGTCATCAGCAAGACAGCTTCCTCACGGCTTCCACTGCCACATGCCATTAAATGCACTCACTTCACAGACGACGCGGTCAAACAACGACAACATTCACGCAACTAACCTGGGTTAGCCGTCATCCCATCTAACGTTTCCAGCCACCGACTCGGTGAATCGCGAGATCCTCGGGGCGGGAGACGAACCCGGTCTACATTGACTAGCCCTTTCGTGAACTATATCATTTCTCAACGCCAGGTCATCCTCTGTCCACCTCGCACCTTACGCCAATCGGCCGAAGCGTCGGCAAACAGTGCTCGGTGTGGAAAGCGATTAGCTGGCATCCTTAGTACATGACCCAATCATCTAAGTCTGTGCAAATGTAGTGAGTGAATAAAAGAACTCGTTTGACAATCAGTGTCAAACACCCGCTCCCAAACCTCTTTGTTGCTTACTCGCTGGTGCCACCCGATATGAACGACTGAACGCAGACATCGGCGGTCACATACATGAAGACGGTTCACGTCTCCTCTCATCCAGTGGCCAAGTTTGGCTGCCGTAAAGTAAAACAACTCTCAATGTTGCCTTATATACGCGATCTTTAAACATCAGAGAAACATCTGTTTATCACTAGAGGCGTCCTAGGTTAGGACATCTGTTAGGTCCAAAGAACTCGCATTTAAGCAACATTGTGAACGGTGTCACTCCATTAGTGCAAAACTTGGAAGTTCAAGTTGAATAGGTAAATCGTCTCTAATTGAGTAACCACCGTTGCATGCGTTCAATGACAAACACGGAGTAGCCTCATTGAGTAAACGACAAGCTGTGTGTCTCCATTAAAGTTTATAACTGTCGGAAGTGCGTACTTTTAGTTTAGGCTGTGGCCAACACTGAAACCGAACTTATGACAGAAGCCTAAATTCCCTGCTGGCAGTGTGTTAGTAGAAAGTTGATAAATGCTTTGAAATATACAAAAGCTGTAAGATTCGTATGGCGTCTTAGCTGACTACAATTTGGATGAGTTTAGCGAACAGATACTTCACATTGATCATACGGTGCAATAAAAATTGTACCCACCACATCACACAAAATAGACCGAAGGTGAACAGATAAACGATTTCCCGACTCTGCTGAAGTTCTACAGTCAGCGTAGAAAGAATGGCCACCCAATCTGCGAACAAATAAAAGCAAGTTTTCTAACATACATCAAGCACCTTAGACTTACTCTAATCACTTTTACACAACTGATTTAGGTGAAATTACGAAGTATGATTAGAGATCTATATTACCCCGATCAAAACACAATAATGTTTCAGTGTGTAAGTACCCGAAAAACATAGAGTTGCCAAACACTTTAGATAGATAACCAGATTAACACGCGGATGATCTGTTTACAAACACCATCGCACGATGTACGTACATATAATATGTGCACCAAGTAGGACCGTTATGTTTACCTAGATTATTAACTATTTTCATTACAGCTATTGTTTAAATGATCGTTGCGAGCAGGAAATTATCATGCTGTTTATTAACAATTCACAGTCTGTTTTAAACTTATTCATGCGACATTTTTATGCAGAATGTGTCCGAACAAGCCTTTGAAAAATACGGTGGTTGGACAAGGAAGCTACCCTGTTTGGGCACCATCAATGATGACAGTGGAAGCTAAGGATCATTCAAAGACCCAACAACCTCAATCCAAATGTTCTTTTGGTGAAAATGTCGGTGATGTGAACAGTTCAAACGTAACAACAAGCCAGCAGCTGGATACTGTGTCAAAATCTGAACCCATCTATTCGATGACACCAAGCAGTTTATTCCAACGCAATCGGACAACCGAAACTGATCCGCCAATATTACCGCGAAATCAAGACAATCAAAACGCGGTTTTTATGAGTCGAGAAGAAGCTCTAGTTACATTAACTGAGAAAACTTCTTATCCTATACTCCAGGAAAATGGTCAACGACGCTACGGTCCTCCTCCGGACTGGGTCGGTCCCCAACCCCCTCGAGGATGTGAGGTTTTTATTGGAAAAATTCCACGCGACTGTTTCGAAGACGAACTAGTCCCGATTTTTGAAACGGTTGGAAAAATCTACATGTTTCGATTAATGATGGATTTTAGCGGATGCAACCGAGGCTATGGCTTTTGTATATATACAAATCGTGAGGACACACGTAGAGCTGTTGCGGAACTGGACAGTTACGAAATCAGACGTGGCAAGACGTTGGGTGTCTGCTTCAGTGTGGATAATTGTCGTTTGTTTGTCGGTGGCATTCCTAAGACAAAATCTAAGGATGAGATAATGACTGAAATGATCAAAGTTACCGAAGGTGTAAAAGATGTAATAGTTTACCCGAGTGTAGCAGACAAGACTAAGAATAGAGGATTTGCGTTTGTTGAGTATGAAAATCATAAGGCAGCTGCAATGGCTCGCCGAAAACTCATTCCCGGTCGGATTCATCTGTGGGGTCATCAGATCGCAGTTGATTGGGCTGAACCGGAACGTGAAGTGGATGAAGATATTATGTCAAAAGTAAGTATACCAATTCAACTGTACGTGCTGATAGTATTTTGGTTCACATGACAGTCACTTTCAATCAAACAAGTATGCTAACTTAAGTTTCCCCACAAATTTCGAATGTAATGGTTATAATTTTAGATCCATTTATTGAGATTTTCGTGCTCAATCACGGAAGTGAGGTTTATTGGCTGACGTATGTCTTGATCGAGGCCATTTTTACCCGTAAGAAGGCTCAGCTCTGACCCACTATCTGTTTCATCTGGTGGGCAACACCAGCCTTATGGGAGGAAACGTTAGGTAATAATCGGCAACGTAGATCCTTAAGTCAGGTGGAACAGTTTCATGCTTGACACAGTCGCATTAACAGTGTGACGTAATTACTACGTGATTATGATAAGTATGATACCACATCTTGGGAGGATAAATTTAAAAGATTGAGAGTTGACGTTGCAAAGTTAGAAATGTCTGTCATCAATAGTTCACGCGGTTGGTGGCAGTTGTATAAGAGATCATTAGAAGGATGGAGTATTCGCTGTTATGAGCATGATTTCGCATCGGACAGTTCTGTATTTCCCCAGCCATTGTATTACTTCAGACCTGTCTATACTATTTCGCTATTGTACCAATCTTTCGTATAATTTTGGCTCTGTCTCGTAATTTCAATTTACCCCTGGTTGCTGTGATTTGATTTTGGACCAGAAAACTTAGTTAGCCGCTCACGAAGGGTCAACATTTGCGAAAACTATTTCTTTTGATTTTAACTTGTTACGGCTTAACTAAGAAATTATTTACTAAGATCACATGACACCATCACACTTATTCCGTCTTTGACTAAGGTTGTACACTGAATGAGCATTAATCACACATCACAAATGCGGTTGGCTCAGACACTATCCCCCAACCCCCTAAGTCTCCGGTTGTCTCAGTGTGTGACAATTCACAGAAACGTGCATATTGTGTTCAGGTGAGAAACGTGAGAGGGCCGGCTGAGTTAACTAGAAATTTAATTTTTATCGGACAACAGTGTAAAGAAGTAAATACGGACAATCCTACAGAAATAACGGGGATACCAATCGATCGCCAAGATGGCTGAACTTGGAAGGTCAATGAAAACACTTGAACCCAATGATTCATTAATCCAGCTTCCATCTCATTTGAATGACAAAGGCTGGGCACAAGACCAACAGAATCTCTAAATGCGTAAGTGTATCTGTCAGGCATTTGAGCTAGGAGAGAGCGGGCACATGAAAACCGTAACGAACTTTGCGAATATTCGGGATTCCAAGAGTTCGGTTGCACGTTAGGTTTATCAAGTATAAAACAAAGGCTTGTTATGGTTAAACGGGAACTTATTCAGATTGACGAACAGGTTGGTGAATTGGTGGAGTGGATCGGTGATAATCTGAATCTGACATTGAAGCACTCGACGCGCTGGTGAGATATGGTCAGAGCCAAAAGCGGATAGATTGCGGATAATATGAGCGATCGAACGAGTAGTCACTCAACGAAATCCGGTCAGCGGGTGAGGAATGTCAAGCAAAGTCCACAACATAAAATGTCAACCACACAAATAAACCAGGCAGTAGTGCATATGACGTGTAAGTGGAAACTCGCGCTGTATTGTGGATTGGAATTCCGGCCAATAAACGCAAGCGTGGCGTAGGAACGTGTGAGTTAGACAATAAAGATCTCGCTTTATTGGACAACTTTTTGCTACACCAGGACTTCCAATTTTTAAATTTTGACCATCTAGTATATCACAATAACTTCCCGTTTTTACTTGCAATTTTGTTCATATTATTTGTGGGAATAATAGCATATAGTTGTTTCAGCACCAATTGGGCATGGAAAAAAGAGGTATTTAAGCGCTTCCAGCAGATTAAGGTGGCTGGACCCGACAAATGAAAAACATAATTATGTAAACGGTGGGATGCTTAGGTTTCATAAGCTGAAAACCACAATTCTTGTAGTAAGCCAATTGAGGATTGCGAATTTTGCCAGCATCTTCCTGTGTTTGGTAACTTCCTCTTTTACTTACGGTTGTATGAATTTGAACAAGTACTGCGATATTCCAGATTTCATTCCTGGAGATGAGTTCTCATTTCTTTGGCGAGTGAGGTCTACTATGCAAAGCAGAACGTGACATGGTTTTTGTGCACTGTGACAAACATGCTGCGCATTCATAAAACAGCTAAGAATGACTAAACGACTCAAAGTCTGAAACTGATTACTTAATTAGACAATTTCTTCGCGCATTTAGCTTCACAGAATGAATCAATGGTTTACACAGTACAGTAAATATTCTATTCGATTGTCTGAGATGAAACGGAATTTATTCAGTGTAAACTGCATGGTTACTTCCCGTTAATGTTATGAAGAGTATGCTTAATTACAAAGTGTTTATAAATGCAAGGTGACTGTTTTAAAATGACCGATTATAGGGTTTACAACTGAGAAGTGGTTGGTCCACACTTTTCATTCCAAGAGTCAGATGTAATCGCGGCGTTTTCTTCATTACCACAGAATAACTCTGACGGCTTAAACATATGGATCCACGTTTTCAGTTTGACAAAAATTGTAATCATTTTACAATTTTATGCAATGAATGCCTAAATGTAAAGAGTAAACTAAAAGCACATAATAATTTTACTTATAGTGAATAGTATTTTACAGTAAACTTGCCATTTCGAATACCTTTATAGTGGTATATTAACCAATCAGGTATTTTCATCCCAACAATTTGTAGATGACTAAAGGGGTTAAGTGGATCTTTCATTATAAGCCAGTGAACATGTCAGAATGGTTTCGACTGTTTTTTACCCTCAGGTTCGAATCTTATACGTCCGAAACTTAATGCTACACACTACAGAAGAAGTACTTCGGGATCATTTCAACGGCATCATTGGGGCATGTGATGCAGTCGAGCGTGTCAAGAAAATCCGTGATTATGCATTTGTGCATTTCAGAGATCGAATGCAAGCCAATGCAGCGCTCAGGCAATTAGATGGTAATACATTTTTCGTTCGACCAACACCAATGTGGTTCACTGAACGATAAATAAGTAGGGTAGCCTTACTATTATAGGTACTAATGGGTAGCTGTATTATGTTGTTGTTTTGTTTTAGAAGTCAGAATTGAGGCAACCAGAAGTGAATGCATTTTGTAATCAACTTTTATGAACCCAGATATTAATGAAAGGTGTTGTTAAATCGTAACTGTCCATCCTCCCGTTTGATAGATAGTTTTATCAAAAGAGTTGACTGGGTATAAAAAATTTGTATTACTAATAAGTAGTGTGGCAAATTTATGAATTTAGATGGGACCCAACTGTGAAAAGTCAGGGCTTCGGCTGGATTCGAACCAGCGACAGACACACCATACCTCAACGCGGCAGAAATTTCCGAGCTCCTGGCGTGGCTTCTTAGCTCAACTGGTAGAGCCCTTGCCGCGTTGAGGCATGGTGTGTCTGTCGCTGGTTCGAATCCAGCCGAAGCCCTGACTTTTCACAGTTGGGTCTCATCCAAAATTAAAAAAAACTATTTGACTGAAATTAAGCCAACAGTAGAACAACCATGACACCATAACACACAAGACAACAAAAATAATAATGAATTCAGTTTCATTCATATAATCACCACAATCGTAGTTCCAACAAAACTGTAATTATTACTAAATGCCCTTGATGTGTTTCATTGGTCTGTGTGACATCTATAGTTGAGGAATGCATTATAACTTTCAAATTGAAATCAAAGTACATTTACCTTATTGTGTTGACTGAGATGGATTATCGAACGGGACATGCTATCAGATAGCGTGTAGGAAGAAATACACAACAGTAAAACTGTCATAGTAATCCGATTAGACAGCCAGTTCATATACGTGCTTACACAACGTAATTGACAAAACCTGGGTTTGGTCAACATGCACCGGAAGTAGGACAAAACCTTAATCCGTACACCTCAGGCAGTTCAATGATTTTACGGTTACAGTTGCCCATCTGTAACCCTGTAATTTGTGCTTCATGCCATTGTTGCTCTGACACTCACTTCATTTTTAGTGGAACAGATGCGTTCACAATACTGCTACTAAACCCCTGCCAAGCTCAATCATTGAACAGAAGTGTGAAAAACTGGAAACAGGACAGTTAATTATGCATACTCATATCTTCCTAACTCAGAGGCCTACCGGTCGCATTCAACTAAAACTAAACGGAAATATATAGTTGTATGAATGAATGCCTCCTACAGACGTACGCATCAAATAAAGGTCAATTTGTATCACTTGAGTTAGCTTAAGTTTACATTTTTATCTCATCGTAAAGATAGTTATCAAGAAACTTTGCAAGCAATATGACAGAAACTATATCTCGTTTAGCCTTTCTTGAGACCAACTGACATCCAGTATTGACGCTGTTAATTCCATTGCTTGGATAAAGCCAGTGGAATTTCTGTGTTACATCCCGAAAGGTTCATTCCAACATGATCTTTAAAATGCTCTGTTACGGTCATCAGTTCCAAGTAACAGGGTTTGATATGACGTTTACTAATCACCTGACACTTGATACACAGTCATCGTTTAAAGTCAATGGGATGTCTTCGTAACCACTGTGAATAGACTGTATTAACGTTCCGGAGGCTATTTATGAAAGGATACGTTTGTACCTTGAGCAGATGGCCTAAGCCACTGGATTACATAGATGTTGACACAGTGATGATACATAGGGCAGTAAGACTTCACGCTTTTTGGACGGAGCAGATGCGATCCTCAGCTGCGAAAGCCGTCTGCTTCTCTAACTAACCACTGTCTATAATATCACCAGAGTAGACTGGTTACTGGTTACTATATACTGAAAAATGAAAGTAGCTCCCGTTCAATGGTTTAATCCACCGGAGTTAAGTAAACGGCTTACGTCGAACTTTATTTCAAATGACAAGCAGTGCGTTGCATCTAGCGAGAAGCCTCATCATCATGTTCATCATAGTCGTCAAAGAATGATACAGCAGTGGTTCTCATGGTGTTTAACTGTCATATAACTAAGGAGAACAGAGCCAGCTGTAGACAAGAAATAAGGAAAACAGAAAGGAAGGGATCTTACTTACAAAGACAACTGTGGCTATACTCAACGACAAGGTGCTTGCATTTTGCAAAGAGATAACCACAGTGTGAGTGAAATTAAGGCGTCATTAGTAAGTCATCTGCCTCACGGCTTTCATTGTCCAGCGTCATTAATTGCACTTACTTCACAGACACTTCAGCAAAACAACGATACCATTCACACCACTGAGCCCAACTGGTCGCCAGCCGACCTATAGTCTTCAATCACTTATATTTCGAAGCACGAGAGCTCCAGGCTGGAAGCTGAGTCCAACCTATAGTGATTAAATCCCTGGTGAACTACTTCACTTTACTGGGCCAGTTCATCATCCGTCGAACTCACACATCACGCTAGTCGGCCCCAGCGTCGGCAAACAGTTTTCGGTGTGGTGGATGATTAGCTGGCATCCTTAACACCTAAACTAGCCATCTAAGTCTGTCTTAAAGACTGACCAAAACAACACGCTTGGCAATCACTAGTAAATATTCGATTCCTAACCTTACTGTTGTTTACTCTTTGGTGGGACCTGATGCGAACAAGCTTCTCAGTGGTGAAGTAACACAGTCCTCCTAGTCGGCTTATGTACGCAACCTCTAATTTCGTTTCTTTATATGGGACCTGTTTTTACTTGACTCCCTATTGCCATCATCATCAAGTTAGTTTGACGTCCATCTCTCACCCTGTGACAGATATCCCCAACTGTTCTACACTCTAACGACTTGCATATCTTTTTGAAACAGCTTACTGCTTACTTTTACCACTTTCATTGATCTTTACTGGTAACCTATCACTGCAAAAAAGATTCAATTTGCCAACAGCCGCCACGGAGGAGCATGATAAATTTTCATACACCTCGAACACTGAACCGTCTTGCCTAGGTTTAAACAACTTTGACAGAACAGTAACTCATGTACATTTTCATTGGTAATGTTAGTAAAATCGTGGTGATACGCCAGTTTGCTGAACATTATAACTGTCACTTAATATTTGTAGGATCTAATCGTTGTACCCAATGTATATTTGATCACAATTTTCGCATTCAGATGGGTTTTTCACCCATTCCTTTCAAACACGATGCATTAGAATCGACTTTTTTTCTGCTAGAACCCAACAAATACAAAGTCTGCAATTCGACCGAGTGGTCTCGATCATCGGGCATCAACTAGAGTTAACACAGCAGTTGTTACATCAGCCCCCGAGGTCTACTCACAACCGTATGTGGAGGTGCGCTTGTATTTATTTATTCACTGATGCCTAATGTGAGGTTAAATGAGCAGTGGTCTATACGGTTGCCTCATAAAACATCAGTGGGGGCTCAAAATCCAGTCGTGACTTGGATATACACAACTGATGAACACCAACAAGAACGAAAGTGGAGTATAGTGTGGCTTTTCATAAGGATCTGGTTAAAGTGTCTATTTGAACCAAAAATACATGATTCGTTTTCAACTCGCAATTCCCCAAGTCCCCAAATCCTTCTCAGTAACTCGTAGATTAGTTGCACGTAAGGAGGTTAATTTTTATATGTTTGATACAAGCCACAATACTGATATTCGGCGTTCACGTTTTTGTCTTTCTTTGTCCGACAACTGTGAATATTTTCACTAGGAGCTTTTGTTGATTATCGGCTAACATCCGTGTACTAAGGTTGTTGTGTTGAATCAGTGGCATAGTTAATCTATTGGTCCTAAAGTCATTCCAAACTGAGACAAACGTGTACACATTTTAATTGAGTGGCAACGTACGAGTAGGTTTGAATTTTAGTATACTTTATGTTTTGCCGACAAAGTTCTGAAAACCTATTGATGTTATGTTGCACAAAGGAACGATATTTGACGGCTCTCAAATAGAAGTAACGTGGGCCAAACCGGTTGACAAAAACGATAACCTTCGCCTGGGGAGAGCCTCGAGTGCAGGTTTGAACGGCAACACGACTGCCGTTCAAAACTATTTGGCAAACAGTCTACCAAACCAACGGGACACGAACAAACCAATGAATTTGAATTTACTGGGACTACCTCTGAACGGAGCGCAAATTCGATTCCCGGTACCTGGGTATGGATGCCAGCCAACCAATTCTGTACGTCTGACTGGCCTGCAAACAGCTGCTGCCCCACGGCTGACTGCAATAAAACTTGGTACTGCATGCACCGACTACCAAGATTTTGCAAAAGTGAACTCCTTTTCAAACAACGTGACCACTATAATGAACAACAATGTACATCCAGCTAATTTCGGTACTCTTGCGTTTTTGCAGCCTTCTTCAGCAGCAATTGTCCCTAGCATGTTAGGCACCAACAACGCTTTGATGTCTACAAGACCCACAGTTGCTGAAAGATTAACTGCTGGATTTGCCCAAACCAACACCCCCGCATTTGCAACATTATCTAAAACGCTACATTCAGAACAAGGAAATAAACACGGTTACAAACCTATCCAAAACGTATCCGGGTTACTTGTACCGATGGTAGAAAGGTAAATATGTTAAATGTTTGAACACCTGAAAATAGCATCAGTGAATGCGTTATTAAGTAATTCCTTGGTGAAATGAGAAAAAAGGAGAACGTGATACTCATCAGTGCTTGTAGTTTCAGATATATTTTTAACCGTTTGACAGCTAGAACCGAGATGAAGTCTAACTAGCCGATTTAATGCTGGGAATGTTAGTCTTTATTTGTTGCCAGTTTACTCACTGCATTAAAAACCTTCCGAGTAAGCTTCTTCAATGAAAAATGATTGTGTGACCTGTGTACATCATACTGATCTTGATTTCGATCATTAATGGCTTTAGCCGGCTTCTTGACTGGTGTCGAAATTTACCGTGTAGCTGATCATTTTCATTAAACTTTATGTCTATAAGTCAAAATCGGTGATGAAATTGCTGTTGTGCATGCTATCCTAGCCTTCCTTAGCTGTCGTCATGCTCAGTTATTAGTCACAAAGTTTGTTTCAACTAACAGGACATCTAATCAAATAACATCTACAAATCCAACAATCATCTGCAGTATAAAACAGATAAAAGGAGCTCTCTGTCTATTTCTATTGTTATATACTTCATTCTTTCAGTATCAATTTCCTCTTGATCTCATTTTGTTAACTTTTGAGTTGACGCTCTGTCTGTTATGAGACTTCTGTACTGTCATTAACAAGAGTTCGGATATGGACACTGATGCAATCTGTTTATTTATTTTCTGACAAGTCGACAAGAAACACGTTCTATGAACTGGAATTTGCATGATTTGTCAAAAACTGACAACCCTCAGATGGAAGGTGCAAAAGAAACTGCGTCATATTTCACAAAAGTATGTTTTATTTTTTAAAACGATTCGTTTGACGTCACATCTGAATGCAAAACACACGTTCAGTAACTGAACATTTTAGGGAGAAATCAATAGTGCTAGATCTCATCGGTAAATTGTACGTGTACAAAGTAGATTAAGCAAGTCTGATGATTCGAAATAATTGTGTTGTGCTGTTCATATGTGTTCCAGCCTAGTGAGAAATACTGGTCTATCTTGATTCTTCGTCCCTCAGCAGGTTTCCAACAAGACGTGTACTAAAATATAAAAATGACTGAGGCTAAGTTACTACGTCTATGATCTCGTCTTAGGCCCTAACTACCCGGATCATTATTGTGTGGAAACACATGGTGAATTTAGTGTCCTCAAATGAAAGATTTTACTTGTCAGCTGTAAACGACGTGTTGCCGGTTTGTCTCGAGTTTCTCCTTAAGGTCTTAGATCGTTGAGCGTGAGGAAATTACTCGTCACATGTGAGAACCCTATTGATCATAGCCGACTTGGTATTAATGTATTGGTCACCGCAGCTCTCTTGATTTTCAGTCAAACAGCGTTTCTGCTTACGAAAAAAGCCACCTGTTACCGGAGCATAGCAAGCAGTTCATAGGGCTTTCACTCATTTCTTGAAGAAAGCCAGTTCTACCACACTGGTGTATTAAGAAAGCCTTATGTTGACACTTCGGTCGTTTCCAGTTTCTGCATGATTCATTGTGTCATTCGAAAAATACTTGACTGTGAACAGCGTATAAACTGCCCAACACCGATTCAACTGTACGTAAGCAATCTCACCTTCCTGTATTCTGTGAACTTCATATAAGTCCTTCCTACGAATCTTATATCGGATGTCACAGAATCATTCAGACCTGTACATAAATGCAATCAATCGGCCAATTAATCGTTTTGGTGTTGTCATTTATTAACTCACGATAAAAATTGAAATCACATGTTGGTTTATGTGTTGAGTATGAAAATCAGGTTGTTCAGTTCGTTGGGTAGCATGGAAGAATCACACTCACTGTATATGAAATCTTTTGTCGTCAATGTGGTAGTAACAAAGTAACCACTTGCACGGACTGAACAAAGCAGCTTGTTGTTAGTATGATATTCATTGAACCTATTGCTTAAATGGGCCCTGGTGACCACGAGTCATTCACACCACCACTAGACTCCACTCTACCCTGAGCATGACCTTCATTAACTCCTTCTACTCCACACATTTCCGTCATGTTTAGTATGCTGACTGATAAAGACCGAGTGCTTCATGAAAGAAGTAAGTAACGACCATTTGTAACAAACATTGATACTAATCCTCAAAATGATACTCCACGACTGGCTTTGTCCTTGTCTGGACGCTCTAAGTAGAGATAGTCTGAATGGGAAGGTTGCACCGGCTACCTTTTGTGTTACGAATCTGCGCTCTTGTCCATTCGGTCACCAGTTATATGAGCATCGTTTGTGACGGGGAATTTACATGCAATGATCAGTTTTCGTTTTTGCTTATTAATACCCATGTGGTTTACATTTAGTGAAATAAGTGGCACTGATTCTTATTCACACACTGTTGACATTAAGCATAGTGGGTTCATTCACTCAAGCAGACCCCGAAGATGTTCAGTGTGAGTAGTGTCGGAGATAGGGCTACCAACCACTTGGTGTACAAGCTGATTCTCTTGTGATACTCGACTTGGTATAGTGATAACCTCAGCCCTTCCTCACGGTTAGCAACCATAGCAACTTCACTTATCTTCACTTAACCTAGCCCACGCTGCTGAGGATAAACATCCATCTTTCATTAAATGTACCCACTTAAAATTTTATCTACATGTTTGTGCTCTTCAACCCAGTAAATGTATCAGGACTGTAATCGAATCCACGCTGTCTTCGTACCGGTTGGCTTACTGCAAGAAATGTATTGCCTAATCTTGATAGTTTGCCGTCTTGGTTTGAAGGACTTTGATGGAATGTGACAAAAAACAGATGATCGAATTACTAAAGTGAGGTAGTAAATATTCGTTACTATTAAAAGGATGCACCGCTAGGTGGTGGAAATATTTTCCTATTGTATCCTGTCATTTTAACGGGATAGTAATAACAGAAATTGTTATCATAATAAGTCACTTTTAATACATTCATTGACTGTGTGATCGGCAAAGAATAGCTCACTCGTTTCAATTGACCAGCTGGCAGATTATGCATCGGATTAACCACTGTCGCCTTGCTTTACTGAAATGATCATACTACTAGTGCATCGTACACTTCAGACCATCTAAAGTAGTACAGTTCCATCAAATTTCTTGAGAGATAGGCGGGATTCACTGACCTGCCCTTTTCGATCCAATCGACCGCTAATCGTCTGGATTTTTCCGTTCGTCGTGTCAAACGTGATGGAAGTGTGTAGAGGTGAACAAACTAATGGAGATTGTACACAAAGCAGACTGAACAATGGCGACTGGATAAATGACTATTTATTTAATTAAAGGTCATGAAAATAATGGCTACTAATTTTCGGATGACAACCAAAAAATTAGTTCAATCTTCTGGAAGGGATACTTATTTTTCCACTGTATGCGCATACAAGTGAAACAGATGTGAGCATTTGCAATGCACACCAACTATGATGAATATCTTATCCTTGCTGGTTAAGTGCTGTAAAGTGACTGGTTCACTTGTCTGATCGTGTGGTGTGATATCGATCACTTTCTCGTAGCTTGACTATTTGTCACTTCGGTGAATCGAACTCGCACTCAAAATGGGATGCGCTAATATATCACCTGATTAACTAAGGTGCAGAGGGGACCGTTGATGATTTGGCACAGAAAGATGGATATAGTTAATACTAAATATCACGTTAAATTGCATTCTACTCCCAGTCTGTATCCTCCAGACTCATGGAGTCTGTATAAAGTTGGATTTAACAATGGTCAATCCGATTCAGTGTTACACACTTCATAATTATATGACATAGCTTCGTGCTAGAGGAAAACATCCTGAATTTGCATGATGAAACCAATAACGAATATGCTTTGCAGACGCCTGCTTCCTTCCACTTGCAACTCGGTTGCTTAGATATAAGCTGATTGTTTCAATACTGACATAGAGATTTTATGAATTAATTTCCACCCAGTCTCGTTTTACAACCCTCAACTTGAGACTTTGGTTTACTATGTTATCATATGACGGTTAATCATTTGTGTCACCCTATGATCTATTGATATCTATGATGAGAGTTTATTCACTCAGCCAAGTTTACCGCACATGATCATGTTTCTGCACAGCGACTGTGCACTTGCATTAACGGTTTACAGAACCAACAGAAAATGAGGAGGACAAATCAGTAGTGCATTAATTCACATTCATCCAATCAAACTTATAATTGTTCAGAAGCCTTAATCAGAAAATTGATTTTTCAGGAATGCTATGTACAGGTCACTATGTGCAATTTCCGTGACCAACACAAATTGAAGTTTTCAACGCTTCTAGGAGAATGCTTAAATTTGCAAGTAGCTTTGCAGATGATATACTTCATTTCTTTGTCCAAATGAAGTCAAATTGCTGTATGGTATTGGATGAGATTATTATTTGAAACATATCTAAGAGATCAATCTACGTCTACTTAAATATATTTAGCTCTGGTAACAAATCACCGCGGAAGACGATCTATTTCATGTATTTGGTTTTTTCTAGAAAAACTGCCTGATAATTTCACGCTTTTATCAATGCCTACGAAACGGATAAGACTCCGAGTCTTGAATTCATTGTTTAACCAAGTAACGAAAACTAACGAGTTAGCCTATGGAAAGGGAAATTCCGTGTTCAGTCAGACTGATACTTATTGGTTTACGGTTGATCTAGTTGTCACCCTGCGAGATAGTTCTTTAAGTGGTGAGAGCGCTTCCGTACGCATCAGTAACAAGAGAAATGAAAAGGCACATCGAAATACGTGATGTGAAAATCTGTATTGAAAGTCCATTGAGTACAAATGGCTGTTTTTAAGAAAAAAAACTATTAGACATTTGCTAGGAGTTGATGTTGGGAGACGGTTGACATGCCTTCTTCGAATTACCCTCCAGAATACAGACTGACAAAATGCTTGGCAAGCGAGATTAAAATTCGGGCTACGTCGGGATCAGTCAGACGTTGCAGCAAATTCAAAAAGCAAGACAAATTTAAATGTTGTCAGCACACAACACTCTATACAAGTAACAACTGAGTTAGAAGTAAATGGAACCCACTTTGCCAGCAAGCGTATAAATATAATACGCAATATTGCAGACTTAAAAGACAAACTATGTCTTATCAGAAACACCTATAATTTTGTTAAGCCGTACTAGGTGTATTGGTGTCCTATAATATATACTAACTTTCTGGAAGTTTTCATATCATATTAGCTGGTTCAGTCACTGATGCACCTGTGTTCACATAGTTAGAACAGATTACTCCATAGTGCACAAGTGGTTGCAGATGTGAACTCGACCAATGTGACCAGGCTGGTCTATGAAAGTATTCGGTGGAAATAAATCATTTACTCCATATAATCGAACTTTTGACATACAAACGGAAACTCACTATCCTGTTGTTACTTGGAGTACGGTGTACCACGCGCTACTAACAGTATTCGTGTTGGTGTCGTAACATCGTATAATGAAATATCAAACAAATTTTCTAAAGAAATACTTTTAATTTTTTGTGCGGTGCCTATACGAGGTTATCAATTGTTTTGTCTGGACAAAACACACCTATTCTTGTTAGTAACTTTCAAACTAATTCGCGCAACCCTCAGATGTTGTATCCACTGGCTATAACATTCGATGCTTCTGTTCAAAGTTTTCATACTCATCATTCGATATATTTAATCTGATCGTAAACAATTCTCTGTAATCGTCATTTTTAAACTGCCCACGAAAACTCAGTAAACAGTTGATTACTAATAAGTAGTTTGGCAGATTTGCTAATTGTATGTTATTTGCAAACCAGTGGATCATTTTCACTATGCACATCGCCATCAATAATTGAAAATTAGACCAACCAACTTAGAGAGAAGAAAGAATCAATCATAGTCTACGCATGTATACAGAAAACAAAGATGGAACCTGCTTTATAAAACTTTAAGCCAGTGCTGCTATTCTGGATTATAGCCTACCATAAAACGCAAAGCTTCTATGCCAAAAAAGACACGGTAAAGGAAGACCCATACTTTTACTAACTGTCTATCTCTAAGTGGAAAAGGACAAACAGTTCAGAGCCGTAGGGTTTGCATTAAATATTTACGGCTTAGCCACGCACATCGCTATAGAGGCTGAGGTAAATCAGCCAACTCCTCGTCAAAAATCATCTTTAACATCTTGGATATGGCGATCTGAAAGAGCATAAGTAGAGACTATGAGCACATAGTTAGAGTCTGCCAACTGTACATGGATTTGTTTGGGTGATACAGCCTGTTGCTGACATTTACCTTTCAGTGCAACTTGGGCTGTCGTGCTAAACTTTTTGTCCACACCACCTGGACCGATGGTAGCAACTAGAATCACCTGTTATGTATAGGAAATATCTAGGTTAAAAGAAACACATCGTTTGTTTAATCCGAACATTTGACATTGCAAACTGTAGTTTACATGAAGCACCATGAAGCAACAGACAAGTATTTTCAATGTATCTGGCATCCGAACAAGAGATGGCGTATACATTTTGAAAAGCAATCGTCCATAGTGCATGCATTAAGTAGTATCTTATGTCTTATTTGTAAACCACAGAAACTCCCATATTTGGTTCATTTGGAGAATGCATGATTGTTGGCTTTATAGTAACGTACTAGGTGCTAGAAAGGACAGTGAGGAGTAGTCAGTTGTAGCATTTTATCTCCAATCCATCCTGATGTAGGCAGTAGGCAGGATGACATGGTTCTTATAGTGCGCCGGCGATGCAAAACTTAACTAGGATTCCTATTGTGAAAAGTGGTCGCAGTTGTGTTTCTAGCTTGGAACTAACACGTCATTCGTTGTCAATTGAAAAATGGTCTGTATAAGTATCCTGTTTATGACGGGAGCAATTATGAGAGTGTTTAATGAAGACCGTATCTAACCAACTTGGGTGGTTCATACTTTTCTTACTATATATGCTGCCTACTAATGTAACAGTATGGTAAGTTGTGGAGGCCTAGAATAAACAAACCGAGCTTATTATAAGGAAAACTGAACACGAGTAATATATACTCATCCGGGTAAAAAGGCCAAGTAAAACATTAGAGCATATCATTTACACAACCGGCAGTTGAAATCCGATTCACATTTTCGATAGGCAGTAGTTTTAATCACGAAATCATTAACTTCAAGTTAAGCGTATACAAATTATCGCGTATAAACGTTCAGTCCCATTTGCTTGTGAATGTTACTCAAATTTACTGATTACCTGGAGAGGTGACAGTAACTATTAGATCAGCTCCAACTGACTAGCCAACAATTAGGACTTCTCAGTCAATATGCAATCATAAAATTCAATAAACTTGCTTCGTTTCAAAGGGGGTCAACGATAAAAGACTACCTGAAGGTAAACGCTGTATTTGAACGTGATCAATGTTCAGTGTATATCACACAGAAATTCTGATGACTTGCCAGTACAGTATTATGCAAGCCGTCACTTTCGGTAATTCTCACTAAACCTTTATGTCAGCATTAAATATGTGTGAGTTATATGTGAGAATCAGAGTAAGTTACATGAGCCATTAAAAATAATATCTATAGATGACTCGTAACCTGCTGGATGAAGGTGAGCCTACTGGAAAATGATAAAGAGTGACACACACGTCCACCATAATGCTCGTGCCCTTCGGTGCCAAGGCGTTCACATTTGACGGAATTTCAAGTGATTTGACGATACTTGGACAGTACAGAGGAAGGATTTATACGAACTGTGCACGGGCACACGGACGCAGACTGTAAAGACTGAGGGCAATAGTATCAGCGGTTAATTAACAGTCACACTGACAGGTCACAAGTGGTACTGGCGGACTTAGTGTTCGTTTCGTAATGCGCTAGGAGTGCTCCTTTTCTAACCTTCTAAATGTCTTATACTGAACTGTAAATGAATTCTTTTTCAACGGCTGTCCCGTGATTCTCTTAACGCAACTAGTTTGTTAAAAACAGGTGAGGGACAGAACATGGAAAATCAAAGGGAACCGGAGTAAGCTCTGACTGAGGTGTGACACCATTCCCTGGCTAGGGTTGAGCCATACGATGACCCGTGTTGCCAGATAAGTGCTGTTATCTGAATTTGGCGTTCAGTGGCTGATAGTTCCATTGACATATGATTCATGGTATTCATACGAACCTTGCAGATAAGCAGAAGTTGGGAATACTTCTGCACATCTGTTGGACGGTTTAAAAAAAGGATTAATCTGAAAATTTATCGTTTCAGGGAAGTAATGATAGAAGGACGGTGAAAGAGAGAGCTAGAAGGTTGTAAACGGAATAGAGTATCAACCACTGCTTATCACGTGCACGAAGATCGCACTGAGACATACAGCACAAGACAGCCGACTAGCATTAGCATAAAGATGTCAAGAAGATTTAGTGTTCACGTTGGCTGAATACCCGGCTTGGTATCCAACATGTGTGCATCGAATCTGCGGCAGAATTTGGCAATTGATAACGCAGTTAAAACAGACTATGAGGAGTTGTTCCAGGATGAACATACCCAGAGACTAAAAGAGTGTTCACTGCAAGTTAAATGCTAAATATGCTATTGCGACTTTAGCCAGTTACCACTGAAGTGGTTAGTCTTCCTAAACGCGGTTGTTTTTCTTAATGGCTGTTGAAAATCCTATATACTAAAGTCAGTTCTCCTCTGACATACCAGCAGCACACTGATGGCTGCTCCAGTTTGCGAAATCTGTCTCGATCTGGCAGAAAACGCAGTGTCTCAACCCAGTTGTAGCTTTACGTTTTACTCCCTGCGTTGCCATTCTATGGGAGATCTTTATGAATCCATCATGAAGTGTCAACCATCTACAGCAGACCGCGGTCCGTCAATGGCTGTGACATCTACTGACCAATATAACTTGACCTGTATCATAATGAAATTCACACATGTCTTATGTAAGTGTACAAGCCTAACAAAACACGCACAAGTGTGGATAATATAACCTCAGTTCACAAAATTACGAACCGAACGGTGCAAATATTTTCTTTATTCAGTGTGTAATTGGCTACTAAGTAGTAATGTGAAGACTGGTCAAGAGGACGCATTTTCATCTCAACACATCCTTACGGGCCAACCAAAAGTCCCTTTGCCAACTTTGGTTTCCACGTCGGTTGGCACTGTCTATAGTTGGATAGGGAACGTTGAGAAGACAATCTGCCAGTTTCACATGTTATAGTTTGGACCGTATTAGACTGAACGGCTTAACCGTTTGGCGACTAGGATATCATAATATGGCATGTGCTTTGCGTTGTCGGAAGGCGAAGTCACTCTTTAAGGTTTGCAGGATCTTGTGTCTATACTTATTCCAGATGGTAGCAATCTGCAATTAGTGGCAGCTTGCGCACCCTAAAAGTTATATCACCTCTAGTGCTGAGGTTGAGGAAAGGCTCTCCTGACGGAGTCTGCAGGACATCTGTAGCTCATCAATGAGTAGGATGAATAACTCGGCTGAACACAGTGTTGTTTTGTGGGAACGAAACTGGCTGACTAGCTATAAAGAATGTTTGTAGGTTATTCGCTCTTTACAAACATTTATACGAGGCACTATTTGTAGGTGGCGACAACACCACAAGAGCAACTTAGTAAACATATTACTTATGATTCCCCAGCTGCCACTATACTGTGCCTTGTTTGCGCTCTCTGGATGCAACCGGAAAAACAGCTAGACAAATATCCCATGACTTGTTGTAGGCGTTCGACAAAACGGGCACCAAGGTCGTTGTCTGCTGACTCAACCGACTTCACGCCTGGTGTTCAAAAGATGATGTATCGTTGAATACACGCACACTGAAAGTTTTGTTTACAAGCCCTAGGTGATGAAGTTAATGTTGCGTTTTTGTCATGGTGGTCTTCATAATCATTCGTTATCATTATGGTTATCTTTACTTGCGCTCACAAATATTATATCTTAAAGACGATGAGCAAAGAAAAAGTAAAAAGAAAACGAAAGCTACATTAAAGATGCAAACATTGTGCAATTTAAAACTGCCGTACAAAATTTCCCTATCTTGTCATAGCTGTGCCTCGTGTTCTACATTTTCTCAGTTTCTGTTTACTTACTCTTTTTGGTGAAAATTTCTGTTGAGTGATCGTACACTAACACTGAAGTTGTCCTCAATCCTGTGTGTTAATATATTAATTATAAACAGGATTTATTCAATCATTTCCTTTTAATCTCCCAACCATTTCAAGGTTCTGTCTAATCTATGCATCAGACAAGGTCTCGGAATCCCCCAGCTAACAACTCATGCACACGAGGCCGTTGATCAGATAACTGGAAGGAAAAGCATGATGTTTACAGTTCACGTGAGTCAAAACTCGTTTACACTGCTGGATGAACACACTTCAGATCGGTTCTTAAGTCACTTAGTCAGTTTTCAAACAGACGAACTTCAACTATTCAAGGCTGGAAAGACATATTTCCCAAAATCACTTTAGCGTCTGGTGAATGGTCTCGTGGATACACGGCAGATACTAGAAAGCAAGGTGGCTGACCACAAACTGAAGTAGAGGGATAAAGAAGCGGGCGTTTTTTTTACTTGAACGTTACTAACATTTGATAATAGCCTTCGGTGATATACAATGATCTAAAACACTGATCAGCAGGTTTGGGTAAGTCGGTGATTTCGATTTGATTCGGATATCCTAATCTCTGGCGTACCGGTTGGAGTTAACAACTACTGACTGTGTTTCCTGTCGAGACAGTGGGCAACCTCATCATTACTCATAAGCGAACGTGATTGTGCATTCAGACGCCACAATTCGGTCGAGCCTAACGTGAGATCAGTGGTACATTGATCAGCGCGGTTGACCAGAGTTCTAACCCCGGCCTTGGCTAGGACATACTATATTGATGGGCCCTAACAAGCGCGAAACTGGAATTTGGTGCCTCTTTTTCAAGAGGCTAATTGGAAAGTCAATCTGAATGCGGAAGCTGTGGTCGTAAGTTTAAAATAAATCAACCAAAACGCCAACCACTCGGCTAGTTCCATCCAGCTTCCAGATTGGAGCCAAGATGTCATTGAGTGTGGTTGACCGGAGGCAGTGAGATGGTGAGAGTGTTTATATTTGTTGTTGTAACCGCCTTTAGTTAGTACTATTTAAACCTCTTATTGGATCATCCCTTTCTATTACGCGACCTATTGTTTGACCCGAAACCAAGAAGGAGAAGAGACGCGGCAACACCGTTTATTAGACGGACGATTCAAAATAGGTCATGGGGCTTCAAATTTATAGGGTGAAACGATCATCATACATGGCCGACAATACGCGAAGTACCTCAACTGGGACGATCACACATGACAATCAGACGCAAAGCGGATTAAATGAGACGGTCATATATAGCAGTCTGGGTGTTCGAACAAATCAGAAAGCAAACGGGAGAAAACGCAGTCCAGACAGCGCACAGATGTTCGACCACACGACTGCAATCTGATTGGCTGGGGGAACTATACCATCATCCGCGACTACACCTTCCAAACTGGGCCGATCGATTGACATGGTGTGATTTGTCCAGGCTGCTTTGTTGAGAGATGCGCCTCCTAACACTTCTTCTTAAAAGGAAGAACTAAAAAAACTCCAACAAAATAAAACAATTCAAAATCACTTGCGGTCTAAAGTTTAAATTTACTTCGTTTTTTTGTTAGTTATATTTTTGATCATTCATCTTAGGTCGGTACACTTGTAGCAGGAGTTAATGGAGTTAGATCGAGATATCGATCAGATTTATTACAGAAAAACTAGGTCACTGGTCAGTCAATTGGCAATGGCTTGATTGGTCTGTTACGTCGCGCTTGTCCATTGGTTTGACTGCGCAGGTTGACCATCGATCCGGTGGATTTGTGGCCATGGTAGGTGCAGCGCTTGAATAAACCGTTTTTGATGACATAATACCTGGTCAAGCAGCCTGATTCCAATAGCCTCGACAGTACAAAGTGTTTTAATTCGGACAGCTTTTGATGGGTTGCCTGGCACGCGATATACCATTTTGAAGGCTTGATCAGTTTTCACCTGGTGCCCGCTTTCAACTGGATGAGCGATGATAGCACTGTTGACCGACCGTATTTTCCCGTGTCCCAACCACCGTGGATCGTGTTCTCAGATTCGTTTCGAAAGTTGTCTTGACGTTCGACCAATATAACCTGCTCCACAGGAGCAAGTGGTTGAGTAGATACACATAGATGAAGTCTGAACTGTCAGCCTATCTGTGTTATAAAACCTGGGATTTGGGGTTGTGGAAAATTGAATATGGAGTTCAGCTGTAGCATAGGTTTTGCCGATTGTCTTGCTTAGCCTATTTGTCAGCCATTCTGCGGTATCATCACCTTTGAACAGCATTTAACTAAACACCGGCCTCTTTCTTACATCACGCACTTAAGGTTGAGGTGATATTCTGATCATATTTCTGGCGATAAATCATTCCGGATAGCCGTTGTCATGAAGCGTTTCCTGTTTTATTTCGAGTTCACTTTCTAACGTATGCGCTGAACAAATTTTGTATGCTCTATTAGTCAGGCAGCACACGAGATTTCTCTTCTGTTTTAGGGGCAAAAAAATGCGGAAGTTTGTGAACTGACCTGTCCATATATTCTTGCAATGAATCCTGCGTTGAATAGTTCCATCTATTCGTCGATGTAAACGAACATCTAAGAGAGATATCTCGTTCAGTCTCCTCCTCAAGTGTAAACGTAACTGACTGGTAGACGCGATTGAATGTGTCGAGTACCATGTACATATTAATATCCGAGCTGGCTACGATAAATATATAATCTACGTATCGGTGGTATTGACTAAACTGGCTGATCAATATCTCGATCTAACTGCATTAACTTCTCATATAATTGTACCGACCTGAAGATGAATTATCGAAAAAATATGTTCGCCTATATTTATCCTCATTATTTTTATATTTCCTGATTTAGTTCACGTTTTTTCGTGCGTCTACTTGTCCTTTTTATTAGCTGTTTGTTGATGATGAGTAGGCATTCGGCTTTTTTTCAGACTTTTTTTTACTGGTACAGACATATCTGAGAGTTGAGTGTTATACCTGACCAGTTATTTAAATGTATCAGTATGAATTATTACGAAGCAGTTTTTCACCAAACGTTTGGTAATAACTTAATGGTATTCGTCATCTCGACAAAGAACCACTTTAACACACAGAAACTGATTATAAATTACCGGATGTTAACGCGGATATATTATTTGGAAATAATCTATTTGTCGGAACCAAAATCACTCATTCACGAAGATTTATTGATAAGACCTATTTGCTACTCAGGTCTTCATTCCAGGACTGCAGCGGCACTTTTTCACCCCAACTGCTATGTCCTCACCGGATGAGGCAACAAAGACCGTGGTGACGGCCACTCTACAGTGGCTTACTACACAACTGATGTGTTGTCGACCATCTTCAAAAGCTGTTCAGTCCTGTTCGATTTTGCTGCAACCTCAACTGGACGATTTCAGTACGCAGATAAACCGACTCAGCATCACTGGAAGTGTGCCGCATCAGGCAGGACTTGTGAACCAAAATAATGCAATCTGTCACGCACTTGTTCCAAATTATAACAGTTCGAAGGCAAGTTCTGCCTTCATACCAACTCAAGGAGAGACCTTTAGAACCGACCTTGAACTGTCGAACAACAAACATCTTGTGCTTGAGGAGAAAAATGCACCTCCCCACTACGTTGACACTAACACGGACGTCATACAAACATCTTCGCTTGAGACGCAGAATGGTTCTTTGACTGGTCCTTCAACGTATAAAAATGCAAGTTTAAATCAGACTTACTGTACTGGTGAGTATCAGAGTATTCAAACAGACAATGTTACTGATCAATGGTCATTAACTGTCACTTGCATGCATGCATCATGTGCGCTGTTACGTTACGTGTGATCATGCAGACAGCTCCAAGGGACGACAAACATTCCTGAAATTCCTCAGGTGTAGATCGGTATTCATCGACCTCACGTAACGTATATTAAACATGACAGACAGTTAGAAGTTATCTGGACTACAATTTATCTGTGATTGTTCTGTCTGAAAAAAGCACTCACCCTTTAACGAGTACCCGACCGAAAAGGTCGGTTCTTACTTCTCACCAGTAGTTGAAACCTATGCTTTCTCATCAGAATGGCACAGAGATGCAACAAGTCGTTTTATTACTCAAGATTAAAACTTTCAAACAATACAACAAAATGAGAAAGTGTTGTGCATATGACGTATAGGGTTGAAATATAATTGTTTGTTTCATAAAACCCTACCAATATATGCCAATACACATCTATTACGAATTGTTTCAAATATACCCATTACGATAATGAGAACAAAGACATATAGGCGAACATATGTTTTCGATAATTCATCTTCAGGCCGATACAATTATATAACGAGTTAATAGAGTTAGATCGAGATATCGATCGGACTTATTACAGAGAAGCTAGGTCACTGGTCAGTCAGATTGGCGATGACTTGATTGGCCGGTTACGTCACGCTTGTCCATTGGTTTGACCGCGCAGGTTGGCCATCGTTATATAATTGTATCGGCCTGAAGATGAATTATCGAAAACATATGTTCGCCTATATGTCTTTGTTCTCGAAATGATTAGCGACAAGTGACAAACAGTGAGATATTTTGTTTCAGGACACCTTCTG
>JTDE01001108.1:64609-80893 GCA_014338405.1 Paragonimus skrjabini miyazakii
CAGAAGGTGTCCTGAAACAAAATATCTCACTGTTTGTCACTTGTCGCTAATCATTTCGAGAACAAAGACATATAGGCGAACATATGTTTTCGATAATTCATCTTCAGGCCGATACAATTATATAACGATGGCCAACCTGCGCGGTCAAACCAATGGACAAGCGTGACGTAACCGGCCAATCAAGTCATCGCCAATCTGACTGACCAGTGACCTAGCTTCTCTGTAATAAGTCCGATCGATATCTCGATCTAACTCTATTAACTCGTTATATAATTGTATCGGCCTGAAGATGAATTATCGAAAACATATGTTCGCCTATATGTCTTTATTACGAATTGGTTAAAAGAGACCCAAATTGTTTCATAAATTTGTGTGACATTTAAAAAATATGTCCATTATAGTTCTATACTTCCAGACAGTTTCCTATTAGATATGGCTCTTAAGTTACCACGAGACTATATTTTGCAGACGTGCTCGAACCTAAAACACATGCACACTGTGGGTTCTTTTAGTTGCATGCAACTAATGTACAGCATACATAGTTCAGGCTGTAGTAAGCAGTTAGATCACTTAACCAATTGTTTGTTACAATTTTTTTAAATCTTGTAAAGCGCTTTCAACGGCGGAGAGACATTGCTGTACAATCTGTTAATATAAACTGGTTGTTCCAAGCGATTTATCAACAAGCGCGTGGTGAGTGATTAAATAACCAAGAAGTCAAAAAAGGCGTCGGGTGAATCAGGTAAGCTCTCATGCCCGCACGAAGGCGACATAACGACGGATAGCATCATCGAGAAACAGTATTGCATTTGGACGTACGTGTTTTCCACACATTTACGGGCACCTTTTCATTGCCATCTTAATCATTTCACAACGGGTCAAAGACAAATTGTCTGTTGGTGCTACTTCATTCCATGTGCACCACCTTCAGTGTCCCAGTGGATAAGTCACACATAACCTACAACAAATCGTCTGTCTCCTCGCATCTGGGAACAATATATGGGGTGGATAAACTGTTGAATGACAGAAACTTGCACATCTGGGTCTGCCTTCACATTTAGTTCGGGCAAAACCTTGTTTCACAAACTCTGATTCTATTCAACCAATCCGTCAGAAGTGTGACTTATGACAGAAGTCATTACTGAAAACATCATCCTCTCTATTCTGGCCTCAGTCATGTGTGAACTAAAGTAATTTGTGACAACATTGAGGTTACCACCGCTTTCTGTTAATAAACTCTATGTGAAGGAATCTTCCGACTAAACCGTACAGTTGTGACCCAACAATTGTGTCACAGTTCCCTCTTTACACTGTTACGTAAATGAGTGATTGCGTAGCTGCGTTGATTTTGATCAATTCAAGCCTAGTGTTTACGTTACGTTACTCAAACTTGTAAATCCTATTTTTGAACACTACCAACTAAACTAAGCGTAACTGTCTTAGGTTGTCCTGATAACGAATAACTGAAAATGAGTTGGTTTTCTACACTGACCTCTAATCAACTTACAGAACGAAAACGAAAGAGACTCGATTATCGGAAGTTCTAAATTAAAATGCACAGCATTCCATCAATTATTTGAAAAAGTGCATTAAATGAGAGTTACCTGAACCCTTTCTACTTTGAATCAAAATATGTTTCCAAATAGATTTAATTATCAAAACACAAAACTGTTGGTTGTTGACTAATTGCTCGTCAAACTGTCGATATTGTTAGAATCTAAGATGTAACTCATAACTTTTTTCGGTAAATAATCAACGGACCAATACTATTTTATGTGGTCTACATAAGTAGAATGTCATGTAAAACCAAGAGGTTAAGTTAGGAATCATTGACCTATGCCGTGAGTTACAAAAGCCCAAATGACGATGGCTCAGCTACGGAAGTAACGAGTCGCTGATGTTGATAGTCAGCAGTTTGGAGTTCTTCACATAACTGCGCATAAAGTTAGGATGAAATTCTGGATAAGCACAGAGACTGACGCTATTAACTTTTGGCCACGGTAACTGCAGGGTTTGTGCGAACTGTCTGCATTGACGAATAATCGGGTTACGTAAAGGGCTAGCGATGGAGCCGGCGATGATTGCCCTTGTTGGGGTGGTAGACCAGAACAGTTGTAGTGGAAAAGCACGAGTCGAAAGACGGATTGTAAAACGCTTTCTATGAGCCGTATTTAACCGGAAAATATATCCTTCGACTGGCACCCCTTAAATCAGTTAGGCAGTCTGTTTTCGTGAAATTGCACGCTTGGTAAAAAAGGCAACCCATTCTGAATGAACCTGTAGGAGAAGGAGGGCATTGATTCTAACGCTTATGAGCAGTTAGCCGTCACTAAATAGACTTTCGGTCGATTGAAATTGATGGTTGGGGTAACTGGCGGGAAACCTGTGATTCCAGAGAAGTGTGTCCAAACTTTGCCGCAAATTAAGCTTGCTACCACTACGGTTTACATACTGTCGTCAGAACAGAAGTTTTGTCATCGAGATAATTGAAATGATCACGTAAACATTATGTGTCCTATTTTAAAATGTCTATAATTATACTAGTCAGTTGACCTACACTTCAACAAAGTACCTGCAGAAAACCACGCTGGACGTGGTCAACTGCTGACATAAAATTTGTTAATGATCATTACTCACAAGCGAAAGTGGTTGGGCGTTCATATATGATAATTTGGTCGTGCCTAATGAGAGGTCAATGGTGCAGTGGTAAACACGGTGGCCGTGGTTCTAGTCCCAGCAGTGGTAAGGATATGCACTATTGATGAGCTCTAATGAGAGCGAAACTCGAGTCTAGTGCTTCTTTTCGAAAGAAGCCGACTGGAAAGTCTATGGGATTGCGAAAGCTGCGATCAATTGTGGGTGGTGTTCAATCTATATGATAATATAACTTTGATCTTAAGAGAACCATTAACGGTAAGCAAATCCATGTCCTGAGCTCTCTGTGTGTACTTGACGATAACCTCATGATGCGCTTGGACGAGAAGACATCTATAGTTATCACGGAAAGAAAAGTCTATATTAATAGCAAAGCAGAGATTCTCTCGGTTCGAGGCAAGCCCAGTAAGACTAAACATGAAAAGTATAAGACCAACATGATTATGGGTAGGGTCATAAACGGCCTCAAACGAATCTCGTGAAAACGGGTGGTTTCAATGACTCAAACTGATTGGCTCCATCATTCTCCGTTTGTACGCTCTATCCAGAAACTACAAGTTTATCATACATCGGAGACCTATTCACTATATGTTCAATTCTCCATACGATGCAGGAGATGAGTGTTTTAGTGGAGCAACTTGAACCAAATCACTAACAATTACGCCCTTAGAGTTTGTATGATATATCCGATTTTTACTCTCTATAAAGAGATTAACAGTCAGTAAGTATGTCCATAGGGCTGCTTTCCATTTTTCACATATGTCCGTTTGTTGTGCATCCTCATTTGTAAACAGGTTAAACTCCCTAAGATTTTGTCCAGTGCACCAAAATAAATGCCGAAATGATTGCTCTTAAGACACACTTTCAGTCCATAAGTAATATAGTCAAAATAATAGAGTCCCAGTGGGGGTTCTACTCGACCTATCGCCAGCGGATATTTCTTTGAGTAAACAGAAGTATTAAAATATATAATTCTGTTGAGAATACTTATAAGATGTCTTTGTTTTGTTAATACCTTGTACAAGATTTACTTGTTGTTTCTCAATCAGACGTGTCCCTTCATCACAATCACTTTCCAAACGGAATCAGACGACTGGCTTAATTTCACAAATATAAACCTAGAAAGTTATTCAGATAAAAGTTTAAAACACCTAGTTTACAGTTAAGCATAAAAGACAATGTACAATTCATAATAGGTTTGTGCCTGTTGGATATAAACGAAATACTCGCCTTATGAGTAGAGCGATGAAAATTTGTTCTGCATATAAGTTGTACTAGAAACAAATGACGATCGGTTGTGGGTTAAAAGCGAGTGACTATTTTCATGGCTTTACAACTCAAAATTTGTTACTAAATCCACCATAAGCTCTGTTTGTCGATGTTGCAAAGGAAATAGTATTCACTTGTTATAGAGGTGGTCAACCGTCGATTCTAACAGACCCCGGAGAGAATATTACATCGGTGATTTACTACACTCATTTGCCGACACTGAGGATAAAAGATAAACTCTCAGCTTTCAATCAGTCCATGCCTATATATTCGGTAGCTTGCTACTGTACAGCGGAATAAGCAGGCCAGATTACAAGACGTTTGTCCAAATGGGTCAAAATACATGATTTGGCATGGCTAAAGGCAGGTTCTTGCAAGTCGACCAACAGAGCAGCCATCGAATTTTTGGTCGATAACTTCTTCGAAGTTGATCATATCCAAGCGTTCCATATGACATACCGAATTCCGACCAACCAGTCTAACTTGGTCAGATAAGGGAGACTAATCACCACTTCCGATGAAAACGAACGTGTTTAGAACAGCTGTCCGCTAACTCACTGGTGGCCCTTGAAACCAAAAGCATGTGCTATATTTGTGTTCTATATATATATAAGATTATTATATTTAATATTATATATATATATTATAGTTGTAATGTGATGAATTGAAAATAATTAATTAGAAAATGTGAATGTAGCAACTTGCGCATTGAGTGCTTGTTACAAAAACAAAAATTCAAAACTTCCTTCAGCTGCATATAAAAACCTTACGTGCTTCACCATACTCCTCGCATTTCCCGTCTACAGTTTATCAAATTTTCTAAATTCAGGGCTACTTCCACAAGGAGAAAGGCTAGTAAGAACGAGGTAAACTTGAAACAGGCTTTACAAAGTTTTGACCTCTGTAATGGCATTCTTTAACGAAAATAGCATACATGCACTTGCACTACTTCCGCCAAAGTGTATTGAGAGCAGCAGTACTGGATTTATGTAGATAATCTGAATAACAGCTGAATAACAGCAGATACTGGAACTTTCATGGTTAATATATATATATATATATATATATATATATATATATGTTACCCGGGTTTAAACTCATTAGGTGGAGGACGTCGAAAACGATGACCTTCCATGTTATATTCTATAACCGAAATAAATAGGAACTATCGAAGTCAACCGCTATTCATTTAAACGTTAAGGAACGTAAAATTACGACAAACAAAATGTTATATACCATATTCAGCTGTTTCGCAACATCAATAAAACGCCATGAAAAATTCTGGAACTTTCGAAGTAAGTTAACGAACTTTATTTTATTTACTATGTGCTTTTAGCGTTATATGAGCTTAGAAAACTGATAAATTTTCTGTCTCATTTACCAAATAAAAAGACTAACCACAACAAACAACTGATATTTGTGTTTGAATGCAAGTGTGCTACAAACCGTAAGTGAATGTTTGAACAACTTTATCTCGACATTTTATTTACGAGTATGTGTAAATACATACCACGTCAAACATTGAGCAGACCAAATTAGATGCATCTGTCAAGTTGTCTAACGAGGTACTTTGTATCTTCAGCGAGTATTGATCACTTTCACACATAAACTGACACAAAATAGACGTTAGTTTCTCGTTATGAATGTTAAATGGATAGTTTTATTGATTGACGTAAATTAGTTGCTATGTTCACGTATGCTACTGATTGGGGCCTGGAAGGTGTACACGAAGAAATCTGGTATTACTAAACATGTACCCGGTGAAGCTGCGCACAAAACAACAGGTGATAAAAATACCAATTTTGCTACTGCAAGTGCAAAATAGCTCAATTATGACAAGATTCATTTCGCATTTCCACAACATTAAGCCAGAACAAGTCGTCACTAAGATTAGATTAGAACTAACGAGCATTTTTGTATGTGACTAATCGAACGTAATGAGAAATTAGCAATAAAGGTTGTGTTCCCACGGCTACTTACTACTCAATAAACGTGAGTAGTTCATGAGTTGGACTGTTACAGACGGAATGTCATTCGCAAGTCCAGGTAGACTTTACAGCCACGTGGGTCAATATTAACAGTGGTAAAGCGAAATTTGACATCCGCGTGAAATCATATAAAAAACTGAAACACGCTCAAAGGAATCGGCTCACTCATAACATATCCTGATTGACATAGGCCTGATGATCTGGATCATGCACGATTTGCAATCGACATAGCTGCAATTGGTCCTTGATTTAAATATCACTTCTAAACTTCCAATAACTCACCGGGTACTGGTAGTTTCATTAGGCTACATTGGGTGATTTGTCTGAGATAACTAGTAGGATTAAAAGTTAGAAGTCCGTGGGTGTCACAAAAATACACGTCTTTCCTCTTGCTTTTCAGAAACATTGTTGAACAGTCAAACGGGCATAGTCAAAACTGGCCAAGGGACACTTTGTGACGTAGATCGTTCGAGAATAGATGAACATGAAACAAATCCAATGCTCAATGACCATCATCCATTTTGTGTGTCCCCGGTTGTCCACAGGGAGGCTGAGATACTACGACAGCAAACACCGGAAATTACTCAAAATTCTATAAATGTTACTGATGCGGTTGCTGTTGGAATGTGTGCAAATGGGATACGGCCGCATTTAGCTGGTGCAATAAATTCTGGAAACATTTCACATGCTGAAACAAACTGTGAGATTTTGGAGAATATTTCTAGCTCAACCTCCGGGGCTAGCACTGAAAGAATCGTGCTCCCCAAATCCTGTAGTTATTTCGAATCCAATGTCATACCAACTTCTCATCAGATAATGCATACAACTACAGAATTACCGAAGGGAACAAACTGTCCAAAGAAGCCTGATAAACAATTGCTTTTGATGGTGCGACAAGGTTTAACGGATAATCAACCTGTGAAATTAGCATCATCATCAATAGAGCAGTTTGTTTACGATCAGCCAAGAAAGTGTATTTGGTCACCTGATCGCTTGCCAAATTCTAACACATGCAAAACTCAGAGTTCGATAGATGACTGTCAGACAGAGTGCACTTCAAATACACCGGGCACATCAGCAGATCAAGCACAGAATACTTACAAATCACTCAATCAGACCTTCGGACAAACCCATAGTGAACTTTCAGGCACTAAAAGCGGTGTAATAACAAAAGCAAGTCAATCATGGTATATTTGCAATGGTCCATTATGTAATTCCAGGGGAGATTCTTGTATGTCTTTTGACTGTAATAATGATGTAACCACAAAGAGTGTGAATTTTTTACAGACTTTTCCTTCCCGTCCTAATCTTTTCATGTAATTCGCTTACAGTAAGTCGATACCCGTGCTCTCATTGATAATTTCCCGTTTGTTTCACGTAGCTTCATATTCAATTTACATAGTTAATCATTCTTGTACACTGTCAGTTCTCTTTTTTTCCCTAGTTTATCATACCTATCCAATATGCGTTGTTTCCATTTTGTTCAAAATTTGCTTAATTTCTCTATCGTCAAGTATCAATCTTCTTGTGTTTCTGTAGGTAATTCTGGCATATCGGCTTTGTAATCCTGCTTCCATCAGTCATCTGAAACAATCATACAACAGATTTATCTTTTCTATCTAATCAATTAACTTTCACTCCATCTGCTCCAGAGATAGCCTTGAACACAAACCAATAATCAACACATCAGGAATCAGCCATGAAACCATGAAACCAATAATCAATTGAACAAACCAAATTTTAGCTGGTACATGTGCAATAGCCATTGATGGGAGATGACATAATGATGTCAGGTTTCATCGAATTTCTGGTTTCTTTATCACTACAGACAATTTAAGATCATGCGGCTATTTCACTCGGATCAGCATCAATCACAAACTTGGATCCGAATTAATGAAGATTGATCTTGTCAAGAATGAATGGATGGACGGGAAAACGTAATGAATTCATGCCTGTCTTACAGTCAACAAAATCGATAATCCATTGATGAAGTTGCAACCATTATGAGTCCTGATTAACCATTGTTTTGATTAGCATCGGCCGTACAAAGTGCGAAGTCTTATTTATTGATAGGACGCCTATTTTTTCCAGTTAATTAATTGTTGCTTACAGACTACTTAGTCCAAGCTATTTCCTTTTTCCTTAGTAAACTGCTTAATATAATTTATGACTCAAACAAGTTTAGGTGTAAACAGATCGACCGCGTGGAAGTTCGTTTTTATTTTAAAGGCTGAAATTCTCATTGCAGCAATTTCTGTCTGACTGCTCATAACAACTTTTCCTGTTTCTTTTCTATTATTCATATGCCAATACTTCGCTGTTCATTAGACGGAAAGCACTTTGTTGTTTCGTTAACAGGGACTTCGGTCATTAATGACCACTGATCTATATGTAACATCATTCATCGCCATACAAATATGTGGACCTATTAGTTGTTACTCAACTCAGTTTTAATGTGGTTGTTCCCCCCATAATGTTCCCATTCATGCGGTCAAAGTGGAATAAAATGTTTAGGAATGTTTCGTGTTGACTGCAAGTTTTGGGGAGGGTAAAACTGTGCAAGCTTTTTTGTGCTCTTGATGAATCGTTGGCAACATGATAACAGTATAATCACATTTTGGTTCAGTATGGAATATTTCCATGCTTTGTGAAATGTGTGTTTGGTTAGGACCGAAGGCTAATTTTTCTCGTAAAAAGCTAAGCAGTAATAGTTACAAATGTTAGTATACAACATAAAGCATAAAATATTGTGCACAAGAGCAATTATTTTGGTTTGATCAAGTTTTTAAAATATCCGCCGAATGGAGAATTAATCAACTTGACGGTATCTGTGTTTCTGACAATGTGTTTCGAGAGAGGTTCAAATAACACCGACAATCAATTACAACCTACAATATGTGATAAACAATTTCTTGGACGGCTTTAGTATGAAGAACTAATGTTGCTTCTTGCAATCAGAACTACTGGATATAGTTGTGAATATTTGGACCTGATCTTTGTAAATCACAACAATTAACCACCACACTACTCAGTTAAATATGTAGAACAACCAAAAAGTGCAGCACACCATCAAAAGTTTGATCAGTTTGAAATCACATGGGCTTGAAGAATGGTAGCTAATTTACAGACTTGTTCATAATATACGTGAATGGGATGCAACCGGATAAGCAGAAAATAAAAGAAGACAGACTGATTTCCTAAAGCACAAAACAATATTTACCGTTCGTCAAATTCTTGAACATTGTAGCGCGTGCTGTCAAACAATAATCTTGGTTTACTGAAATGTTTTCGAACTGAGAAGCGGATAAATGTCCGCCTAAGAGTGTAAACATTAGGTCAACGGTTTATTTGGGGGTAAATCAGCTTCAGTTAAGTTCTAAATGAAACAGACCAACACACTCCGCATAAAAAAGCATCGATCAGAATTGTCCAAATTCTACAATTTTGTCTAATTCTACAACAGACAAAATAAATGTACATATTTTACGCTTCAAAAGATCTATGCTTTTGTCTGGTTAAGTGCCTTGACTTCAGTTTCCTGTGTCTCTATGTCAATTTAAGACGCTTCAAGAAGATTTACTAGATGCCAGTGGCAAACGCAATCGTACGACTCAATCGTATAGAGATAGGTTGACATACAATAATTGGTTGACCTTTATGCACCGAGAAGTCAGATCCTACGTATTCCCATACCTTATAATAAAGTGTTCCGTTAATGTGAACCAGAGTTAACCGTCGCTGTCCTCCGCCCTATTTTCCTGACCTATTCTATAGAAAATCGGAGGTCATTTTTAGCTTGGTTAACCAATTAGGTTCATGCATTTTTTACACGATCTCGATATGAAGGTGACACTTCCAGGAACTTGTGAATGTGGTCATGTGTTTAGTAAAAGAGCCATGATCTTAAGATTTTGTCCACTGGCAATTCAATCTATCAAGCATATACCAGTGAATAAACAGAAGAAATTACTACCAAGTTGAACGGTAAATTTCAAACGGTTATGGAGTGAAAACCAGTTTGGTTACTGTTAATTTATGTGTGAGTGGTACAATTACATTTTACAAGAATGTGTGTCAGCATAACAGGGGCAAGTATTATTATTATTATTGTCAAATATGGATCTCCCATTAGACTAACACATTTATTTGTCAGTATGGACTGTTGAATGTATTGTATGATTAGTCAAACGCACTTTGTCAACTTGGAGTTTATGATTAATGAAACTGCAAGGGTCAGAAGGTTATTCACTTCTCATTTCTCGTAGTGTCACAAAGACAAAACTGCATAGTGGCTTGGGGAACGGCTTAAAAGTGATTCGTAAACTATTGTGTACAATCGAATTAAGGAGAAAATCATGACGACGAGCTTAACGCTGTAGTTATATGTAAGAAATGTGAAATACCTAAACAACCATGGATTTCATTTTTGCAGTCCACAAGGTGATCGAAATTGAAAATTATCTATCGACCATTTACAAATGTGATATTCATCAACGAGTTCGGCTTAAAGAAGTGCGCACGTGCGTGACTGTCTTTCAGACGTCCACCAATGAGATCGGCAAATGTGCAAATGCATCCTGAATGTTTTGGTTCATCCTGATGACAGCTCAGTTGTCTCTATGTTATGCTCAATTTCTAAACTTCAGCGTTAACATATCATAGAACCCTAGACCAAAAGTAGTTGTTGTATGACTTAAACCGGATGATCGACTTACAATCGAAAGTAGCTCCTTCTTTAGGCTAGCTAAAACGGACTGATGAACCGTATTCTCCTAAAATGCTCGAAGATTTGAAAAAGGTCGTTTAAGAAATGTCATTTCTATATGGTACAGTTGAACGTAAAATGTGATAATTCTGGCTAACCACAACTGTAAACCAACAAGGTGTTCAAATGAACAAGCAAAGAATAACCGAGATCATGTAACTGTATAATGTCCTCAGAAATGTCCAAGACAAACGGGAAATAAATTTGCCAAAACTACTGAATCCAAATGGTGTTTGGACAGATTGTATTCACTGGCTTCATAAAAGTCTCAAGAAATAGATCACTACAGTTACAAACAAAATAAAATTTCAAGACAGGTATCAGACGTTTTCATATTGTCAGTTATGAGCGTTTTGTCTCATGAAGAACACAAGTGTGTACAGAGCAACCTGACACGCCTTCTGTAAGCAAATGCAACATTCTTTAGCAACTCATCAACATACGATACATACGAAACAACTCATAATGAAGTATTCAACTGTTTCAACAGGATCAGTCACACACGTCATCAGACCAATAAACACACCAGTCAATAACAAAGCCATATGACGATCAACATTTTTTACGATGTGAACCTGATAACACATTCCCAACTAGCAGACTTCACATTTCTTCATAGACTGCCTACTTTACCTCGGCTTGGTTACAGAAGTTTGAAAGGTCAAGGATTATACAATTTCGAAGTTACTAGTGTTGACATTGCTAATTTGTTCCCTTGATTCGCAATCCGTAAAACTGGTTATTATTCAATACTGTGATGGTCTAATTATAAACGAAAATATCACTGAAATTGTCAAGTGGGAAACAAACTGGCAAATGTCAAGTCTGGACATTGGCGATGGTATGCACTACTGATGAGCTCTAATGAGAACGAAACTCGAGTCTAGTGCTTCTTTTCGAAAGGGGCCGACTGGAAAGTCTATGGGGATGTGACAGCTGCGATCATTTGTGGGTGATGTTCAACTTGAAATGTCAACATGGTAATCTGGGTCGGTGTAATAATTGCGATTACTTTCAGATTTTTGGCCAAGTGGTGAAAATAGTGGGTGCCATGATGAAGGCAATCTGGTGTGTTATTGAGATTGGATTGAATAGCTCGTTTAAACGTATTGTCCAGATTGAGGTGCGTTGTCCTCTGGGAATCTGCATTGTCTTAAAAAAAATGCCGCGCGTAAATTGGACTTGACTAAATATGACTCTGAAGCCTGCTCACACTGCTGGACCGCGACTATATTTCGTTTTAGAGTAAACAATTACCAGTGCTGATACACTTTTTGTACTCTACAAATAAACCATAAGCAACGTATACATACTACTGGATGCGATTAACTAGGACCGGCTACATCTTGATGTATATTTGTCGGTGCTGTCTACACCATTATACGAGATCAATTTTACATTCCGTGCAAAAAATATGTGATCGTCATTCTCAACGACCGTTTAGATGGTACATCTGGTTACTGCGTATCTGTGACCTATGACAACAAAATGCTGGTCTGAAACATCCAGAGTAGTCGATCGACCGCGGTCTCAAAGCCTGGGCGAGCTGGGTCTAGGGTAGGTGACAAAACATTGCAAGTCCACTCCGGCTTTGAGCGAGATAACCTAACTTATGTGAGTGGCGTAAGGGTTTACTGGTCACTGTGCCAACAACTAAGGGCAGGCTAAGCGCAAGTGATAGCATTCCTGTAATATGGTTGGTCGAAATAAGAGTGGACACTGGGAATGGTTTACTACATATGAAAACTGTCAGCCAATAAGTTTTAATTAAGCGGCTAGGCAGTTCACAATAGAAACCGACTACCGGATGCCCACCATGTATGCGCCTCGTTTCACCAAAATTTTCCAAGAAGTAACTGCTGAGGAATCGAACTGACCACTAGGTCTAATTAGTTTCAGCCTTCTCCCACTATTATTTTTATTGATCTGTTCCGTAAAAGATTTTGTGAACTACGCTACATGTTTCATATGTGTGACTTCTATTAAACCTTGTCCGAGGGACGCACAAGTGTTTAATATTTCTGTTACAAAAACCTATGAACTGGAGCTCATTGCATAATTAACCAGCTCAGCCTGGGTTACAAGCAGGTTGCTTGTCACTCTCAATGCCGATCGCCTACATTAACAAGAATGAGTGCCACTTATTCATCAATCTATCGTTTCTCATTTGCTCCCACCCTTAACCTTCATTCGTTCACCACTTGTGGACTAATTCGGTATTGGCATGCGAGAAGGAAAATCGGTCTATTTCGAAACAAATTCACAGTGACCAGCATTTCGTTAATTGTGCATACGGCTTGAACATACGGTGACTGGCAAACCTACAACCAAGAGAGCTTGATATTCACTAAAAAATCGGACTCACCACCAGTTGTAATAAGTTTAGGCTTTTCCCGCTACTATTGTATGGATTACCATTCGATTACACAATCCGACTCTGTGTTCACATAAAAATTCGTGCCATCTCTGTAGATGATTCGACAGGAGGTCACCCCATCCACACTCCAACCGATAACTCTGTGGCCCACTGGTGGGTAGAACTGCGAACCACTCATCAGTAACACCGGCGCTTTGTTTTCCGAGTGACTAGCCTATAAATCCCTGGACATTTTGGGCTACCTCCAACAAAGGAACTACAGGGAATTTTCACAAACATTGGCGGAACTCAAAGTAGTCATAACCTCGGAATTCAATACAATCTATGAGACTAATTTGCAACGTGTGTTGTCGTGATGCTTTTTTGCAAGCAAAACCGTGGAGAACATTTTGGGTATCTCTCGTGAATTTACGGTTTGTGTACTGGTGCTCTCTTCGCTTGGTCTCTTTGCGTGAGATAATGTCAACCCGTCAGTAGAACAACACAGATTTGTGAAACTAGTGGATTCTGTCAGCTTCCATTTAACTACGGAATTTGATAAAAACGTACTGCGGATTACTGTCTCACTGAGGTAATGTTTTTGTTCGTGTGTAGTAGAGTGCTATGCAGTAGATGTTTTGGTGAGCGACGCACTTAGTCATTATTCACAGATATGTGAGGACTAGACGTGATATGTAAGATGAAGACTAAATAACTATTGCACGTAATGTACAAACTGCATCTAAAACGTTGTAAACGGCATAGATAAGCGTAGATCGGTGAGTTCAGTGAGTGCGGTCTGATAACATCACGATAAATTCGATCAGACCACGCTGTGCATGACTGATTTCCGGCAAACTGAACTGAACTGAGAACAGCGTGATCTAACACATTTCAACATGGTCAAAATCAGACAGATGCATGGTTGGCAGCATCGTTTTCGGACTAACCTGTGACAGTGACAGAAGCCAGAGAACACCTGCGCTTAACCATCACCACGAACATCCTGCGCTGCATCATTTGTGGTTCCAATCACCCACCACGTATCTAGTGTAAACCCGAAGGAATAAGACCAGAATTTGAGTGAGTTAGCACTTTATGTCTAGCCGAAAAATGCGGGTTCGCCAATTCATAGGCTAGCTCGAAATCCAAACCCCAGTCTCTCGAGAAGTTAACACACAAAGAGAGTGCAATGGTACAACTCAAACTGGGAAGGAAAATAGTGAAACGATAATGCAAGAAGTGGTTTCACATACGATTACATGTTAGTGCACTCTAGAGAGAATGACGTGGAAGAACAAAATTCAAGTTTTTGACTGGGTGAAAACAGACAACACATTCAACAAATTGGAATTAGCCGCGTCTTTTTCTCGCGTTCCACACCGATCGCCTCAGTGGCTGCTGCCGTGGTCTGTTTCTTGGGCTGTTTCCACTTATTCTTTACGGCAGTGGACGTAGAAGCGTCTTGCAGATGAGCGACAACGGCACACTGAAAAGCAGCCCTTGTCTCATATTTATCCAGTCGTTTAACTTCCAACTTCTGCCATTGTCCGGATGATCCACATTAATCAGACTTGCAGGCAAGAATAAACAATTTGGTCCTGAACAACCTAGGATCGTGCGACAATCAGCGCCACGCATCACTCGTGTGATACACACTACACGAATGTCACGCTGTCGCACAATCACGTAATCAAGCAAATAATGGTGACCGCTTCGTGGGCGAGTCCATGTCGTGATGTTGCTCGTATCTAGCTGAAATCGGGTGTTTGTGAAAGCCAGCATTTGAGTAGCCCACAAGTGAAACAGATGATCACCGTTCTCGTTGACTGAATCAATGTCGTGGCGTTCGTGAGCTCCCAGTCAGGCTATCGAGTCGCAGCCAACTCGCGTGTTGAATTCATACAGAACAAACAGTCGGTCACTCATCGTTGCCGACCGGATTGTGGTGGACAGCTGAACATAGAATTGGTCCTTTGTATCATCAATGTGACACATAGTCGGACCACGGACACTAACACACTTAGCTCGACCGAGTCGCGCGCGCATGGTCAGGATTCGGGGGCTGATGCCGTACGGTTTGCCTGTCATCTGAGCATGGATGCGTTCAGCGACTGCAAAACAGACACCGTGCTCCCGAGTACCGTCCATTGGATAATCTATCCAGTGTGAGGTGTAACCGACAACTATTTCTCAGAGCTTATCGTGATCTGCAAGCCTTGTCTCACTCAAGGCTGCTGCCTCGATACCCTGGCGATGCAGTTCAATCGCGATTAGTGCGGTGCGGGTGACACGCGGTTGGCGGCATCCAAAACGAATTAGCCTGTCACAGTGACCGAAGCCAAAGGACGCCTGCGCTTCAAATCATCACTTCCGAATGATTTGCGCTGCACCATTTGTGGTTCCAATCACCCACCACTTATCCAGTGTAAGCCCGAAGGAATAAGACCAGTAGATGTGTGAATGGAGTCCTTGTGTCCAGCCGGTCAAGGCTGGTTAGCCAATTGAATGGCCAGCATGAAAAGGAATCCCTTATCTCTTGAAAAATAAACAGAGAGAGACGCTATAATGACAAGATCTAAACTAAGAAGAAAGATATGTAATACAAGAAGCATTTCAGTGTACGGGTGTGTTATTACATTCCAGAGAGGATAAGGATGAAAAACAAAATCCATACTGGATTACAAAAAGTACAGGCAAACTACTCATCATGCAATACACCAACAAAGCTGAAGAAGACCGCAGACACCCAAGTTTCTAAAAAGAAGAGCGAATTAGTTGCCAAACTACCATGGTTTCGGTCGATGCAATCAACAACAGAGATAAAATGGATAATAGCTGACGTCATTCTGAGGTTCGATAGCAATCATTCAGCCTGTCAACTTAAAAGCTGCGTGTGAACATTATTTCGACGTGCAGACACGCGCTGTAGCTCAGCCGAAATCAGAAGACAAGAACAAGAACACCTGTTCAAACTGTTCACTTCCAATGGATACCCCAGTAGTTTCATAAAGGCATCCATCAGTGGTTCGACAGGAACTGAACGTGTAGAACCCAAAACGCGAATGACAGCGTCATATATTCACGGCACTTCTGAAGCAGCACAATGAATGCTCCAAACACTGGGCATCCAAATATCACACAAGCCAAACTCAACACTCCGTTCAGCTTTGGTGAACGCTAAGGTTCGTGTAGGACCACACGAACAGTCTGACGTGATCTGCGCGATTCCGTGACTCGGGTGTGACCAA
>JTDE01001109.1:0-29003 GCA_014338405.1 Paragonimus skrjabini miyazakii
AAGTGCGTCACGCGTTGAAACATGTTGTTTAAGTGCGTCACGTGTCAAAACTAACGAGCTACTAGCGAAGTGGAGCCGACCAATGGGAAAGCTGAAGCGACAGCACCAATTGTATTTCTTCATTTTACTGATACGTCTTGTCTATAAAATAACCAATAGAAACTCAATAAATCGAGATTTGCCTTGTGCCACGAAGACTGGTTTTTGCTTTCGTTCCGGGAGGCCGTAATTTTTCAACAGTTACATACAAATTCTCTCGGCACAAGCGGTATCTGTGAACCTAGGTGCCGGGCGGATGAGGATGTTGGCTCGTAACGCGGAAGGTAGCCGGCTCGATATCCCATTTACACTGTCTCTATCTGACGAGTCCAAACAAGGATGAAACCGGCCGCGGAGTGTTGGTTTAAAGGTGAATATCAAGAGCTATTACGAACTTAATTTCGAGCCCTTGGAGCCGTAGCGAGTGCAAACTGGTACTTCGAGTTTGACTGCATCCATCCACACTAACGGGGTGAAGACGAGCTCTTACTCAGTTAGAATATGGACTTGTTTGATGTCGTTGGGAATTTTTAAAAATGGATGGGCAGCACACAAAACACGAAGTGAGCTACTTAAACCCGTTTCTTATACCTACTTACACTCGCAAACGTGCAAAATTTGAAGAAAAAAAAACAGAAATACAAAAAGACTAGCCATCCATCTTTTCATGATACCACCTTGCCCTCGGGTTGAGGAAACTATAGAAGATGTAATGTAACTGTTAAATCTCTTTCATCGTCTATACAAATATCACAGGATCATCCGGGATCCATGAGTAACTAACCCATGGTTTTCAGGTAACCACTTTATTATAAGTGGTATATGTTTGCAATTGAAAATACTATGCGAAATAAATTCAACTCATGCCCAATCTCTGTTGTTCGGATTGATGAAGGAGTTAAATTGCATCACGTAACTAGTATTTTTGCTCCACCGCATGTATTCTTACATTGCTTATCGTCATCCTGTGCTTCTAACTGTGGAAAAACTGAAATGAAAATGAATGCTTATAAATAAGGCTGGTGGATTCCAGCATGAATTAATCGAGAATTCCTGTTTGGGTAACCAATTCACTGGATGACCTGAATTCCTTACAGCATAGTGGACTGGGCGGGCAACTAGTAACAAATGTGAATTTTCCAAGTCCCCGGCATGACTTTGCAATTCAGCTGGTAGTGCCTATACTTGCCACGCTTCCGTGAGACGACCATGCTGACCACTACGCCACTGACCTCGCATTAGGTATGACTGAATTATCAAATGCAAAGGCCCAATCACATTTGCTTACGAATGATTTCTGCCTTTTTAAATTACAGTGTAACACAACTAGTTTTCACCTACACTTTTTGTGCTAGCAATTAACTGTGATGGTTTGACGAAAACTATTGCTGTTTAGACTAGATTTCAGAAAAATAACTGAGCAGTCAATCAAGTTCAGTAACATGATGCAGTAACCAGTACGACATGCGTTACATCGGTGTAGTATAGTTCAATTTAACCACGCTCAACGTTCACAGATCAAACTGTATTCACACAGAATATAGATACATTGATTTGTAGTTGCTATTTCGTTTTATTTGTATTGGTCAGACTACCATCTTATCGTTACAGCCATGCAGTTCAGTTTACCTCCATTTACTTATAAGTAGGCTATCCGAGTGCGACACGACAGGTACAATTCAACATATAGACAGTGCAACCTTATGCCTGAAAGGAACTGTTTATTAGTAAATAACGGAGACTGCAGAGTAACGTTGCCAAAGTTGAAGACTAAGCCGAACCTTTCAAGATATGACACAGTATCCGGAAACGTCAGCAGCCATCCATTTACTTCATGGTTGGTAACAGACAACATCAATAATAAGAGTTGAGGAGCATGATATTCAAGAATTCTTGTTTGGAATTCCATATACGAAATCGTAAGAACTGTGGCCACAAAATACATTGCCGGTAAATTTGTGGGCAACAAAGAAACAAGTGCATGACTCAGTCACTTTTTATCGAGGTTTCACACTGTAGTAGCAGACATAGATCACACGTAGTTATGCAGTTATGGTAACAAACTTAAGAGACCTTAAGGGACAGGCTGACTGCTGAACGTAAACAAACGCACCTGCAGCGGACACTGCCGATAAGGAAAGATCCGTCGTTTACAGTAATCGCCGAAGTTGCGAACAGAAGAAGGATGTGACGAAGAAGTCAGCAGAAAAGTTTGCCGTTATATTCCACATGCCTTTCCGGAGAGAAATAAATTAGCTTGGCCTGTTCGTCAAAAAATGCAAGAATGCTGATGGATCTTTTTCATTTGCGAAGCCTCTCCATTGTCTTGTTTTTTGTGGCAATTTCCATCTTAACTGCACTTGCCGGTTGCGGAACGCTGTTTGTTATGCACACGGGAAAAATGACCTTATGACCCAAGAAAGCGACATAAGTTACCTCGTACAATCCCAATATTCAGGTCGAAGCGCGAAATCAACCAAATCCACAAGCTACAGATAACTTCTGTTAAACGGTAATTCATTAATTATTTAGGCAACTTTTAGTCCAGTGCGCGTTTTGGGTTGAGCTTTGAGGCAGACACCAGAAGATGTATCATTTCAAGCACCATCATAGTTTATGTAGACTCACGGACCTGTTTGAGTCAAACAAATCTCGAGGTCCACGATTTGACTAGTCATCTGCTGAGGCTAGTTAACGAGCGCATGTCATATATGTCACATGACGAGACGACAATTTTAGTCGTCCGTCTCCTGATATTCAAAACGAGTCCGACGATAATAAAATAATAGCTTTGGGACAGTTGGATGGTGTGACACTACTTACCATTGATATGAGCAAGTGACTGTAACCGTTCACTGCATATGCTTTTCGGGTGACATAACGATGAATCCAACGAATTTAAATGTGGTAGACAACTACTGTGCCTGAATAAACTACGATTTCGTCGGCATACAACAGAAGTATTTTCATAGTTGTAACACTTACAGCTTCTGAGTAAGGAAGAAAGAAATGAGAAGAGGTACTGACATAAAAGGTGAACTACGATTCAGTAACAGCCAATCGTGAACATTGGCGTGTTATCAAGTGCAGTCTGAAAATCATCAGTGTGATCCACAAGTTTGGTATAACCTTGAGTACATCAGAAGTGACCAGAATCAAACTATACTCACTGTGCCCTTCGGAACCAGCAGGACCAAATCACTGGTTCCGCGTAGTCAAGCAGGAATACGCTGTCCCCTGTTGCCTTGTAGGTCAGGTGTACCTGCCGGAAAATACCATAAGTTGTTGTTCCCCCAAATCCGTGACGTTATTTTCAAATTTCCTGCGATAACTGCCTTATGAATTCGAGAAAACTGATAAACATTGGCACTTCTAATATCTGTGCTGTCCGACAAGTGGGTCGATGACATTTTTTGGGGAACTTTCTTCAAAACTGGGAACGTACTGCTTACTGCACCTGACATGGAATTGTAACATAGGATTGTCATGCCGTTATTCATATGAGTTCACATTACGTTTATTGTCGTTCCAAGGTACTCTGCTTCAGGGTGTATAGTGATACTGAAGCTGAGTCTCGTAGACAAGTTAAAGTGTGGATGTCAGCGAATTCCAAAAATGGAGAAACGGTTGTTTTACTGGATTATGTTGGATGTTATCAAACATTGTGTATTGGTTAAAGACTGTCAACTCGAATAATAAAAATATGCATTCAGTTCGGCAGTGAACATCTCAACAAACAGTAGGTCACATGTTGCAAAAAAGTGTTCCGTGAAGCTCTCATCATTTTACTGAAATCCGTCAAGTAGTACCACAATTTTGTCGATGAGTGTTGTCACTGCCCATCGTGGCGGTCATTTTTGTCCGGAAGAGTAGCAGTTGGGTTGTATGCTTGATGTTCGATCATCAAAAACACTGCTTGTGGTGAAAAACTGTTGCATATGTGAATACTCTATAGTTCGATTACTATAGTTCAACATTGTACTGGCGTTATGTCACACAGAGATCGCCCATTATATTTGTTAGTCGTTAGTTACGTGGTGGTGCCACTGTGTTAAAAACTGTCATGAATTTCAGAATAAACACTTATACACTGGTCATTTCGTTTTTGGTGTTCACTTTAATCAACTGCTTATTCATTGGTCATGCATTCGTAATTGTTAGGTGGCCAACTAACCTTTGAAGGGAGATGGGAGGGTTGTTTATTGGATGGTGTTGACAACAATGGCACTCGCATTATGTTAGGTGGGACAGCTCAACGGAAGTTGAAGAATACTGCAACGATTATGTGAAATTGTCATGTTCTGAGAGAACCGAGCAGTTACGACTAGAACGGATTTTCGTAAAGTTTTTGAACCACGTGAGCATGTCATCTGCATTTACCTAGTTGTGAGCATGATAATTATCTTCGATACCTTGATCCCAAGCTGAGTAAGAACTAGTCCGAAAGTCATAGACATTACATAGCTGCCAATCAAAAGAGATGGTGTAATCTTGTCTCTCCGATAGTGGAAGAATACTGTTTCCTGATCCAAGGTTATGTTGACCGTCACGTTAGTGTGAGCGATACCAAATATGTAAAACACGGTCGGCTATAACTAGCTGGTTTCGTCGACTTTACGGGTAGGCAAAATGCTTGGACGAACATTACATCTGAATAACGTGTAGCGAACAAGCTAGTTTTCGGTGATTCATCATCAGGCTAAATACAACACATTTATATGGGTTAATCATGTGAGAAAATATACGGTAATGAATCAAACCCATATAATTGTGCTGTGTTTAGCCTGATGGTGAATCACCGAAAGCTGGCTTGTTCGCTACACGTTCTTCTAATGTCTAAACCGGGTATTTTCCTGGAACATTACATCTGCCTTTAACTAATAGTACTGAATACAGGATCCAACTTATTCTCCACTGGATTAATAAGTGGTTCTACAACGTAATTTGTTGATGTTAAAAGTTTCGTGTTCCGGATCTCTTTTCACGTTGTCCACTTGGTGATTATGGGAAGATCGATGTCAGAAATGACAGCAATTCTTTGGACGATTTTACTAAGTGAATGGACATCTTGTGGCTGTTGTTCAATAGGTCCTAATGTTCGGTGTTCAGAAATGAAGTCTGAAGTTCATGGCCCCAGTGCACCCACGTTACTCATAACGCCTAGATTGTGCAGTTCATCGCACCCGGCAGTATCAGATACGTAAAAAGTAGACAGAATTTGATTCCGATTTGAAGCCTATTGATCATATCTTTAATCTACAAAGACTTTTGGGTCCCCTGCATTCTTAGAAGCGACTGGCGATGACGCCCTTCCTGGATCTTGAGGCTGCTTTTGATTCGTTCAACTCTGAGGTAGTCTGGAACTGTTTTTCTATTGAGCAAGTTCTGGAGAATCACGTGATTCCCTCAAAGCCATTGAGTACCCATTTTGTGGACAAAGCATGATTCTATTGAATCTGTCTCGGATTTTGATCATATCAAATGTTCTCTACGGCCGCCCGACCTCTTCTTTCTTTTCAACTTTGTTATGAACGATATCCTAGAATATACCTTTGGGAATCCAAAGACGTGGGTGTTGAGTTTCTTCTTGAGACTGAGCTCGACGACATGGGGCATTGGCTGAAATTTTCTTGTATAACCTGTTGCCTGAACTACACAAATCACGGTGAACGCCTGGGTTATTCTGTAAGGAAGCAACTTTGCACCATCAAAGTTGAAGATGCTACCCCAAAACTGAGGTTATTTCATTCTGACACTGTTATGTTTCGCATACTTGCTTAGCACCAGCTCGTCAGTAAGCTATATTACTGATGAGGTTTAAATGAGAACGACAGGAATATATGTCGTTTTTATCAACCAGCGTTATAAACCCACGTTTTATAAACATTCAGTTTACGCTTAATGGAAAGACATAATGTTTAATGTTATTTGAATTGTTTAGTAAGTCGATACACGATTCGTTTTTTGACAAATACATGATCAGGTTACTAGTCGCGTTTGACCAAAACTCTTATAAAGTAGGCCGATCGCATGAACAACGCAGAATTTCACCAGTGCGTATTTGGGAAAAATGGAGCTGTTCAGACATTTGATCAACCAACAGGACGTGCAGCCTGGGACGGGTGAGTCACGTACCAAGTAAATCAACCGACAGTTTATGACACTCGGTGTTATTGTCCCAAATGACCTGATACTGTATGTTTCTGCATTATTGAGTGAAACGAAGAAGAGGCATTCTCAGACACGAAAGGAAAACTCGGCCTCGATGTAGGAGGTGTGAAAACTGTATTAATAAATATATAGTGTTAATTCTATCATTATCTATCTATATATTTTATATCTAGTCTACTATTCATCAGACTCAGCAATACACTTTTGATTTGGATACGTCAGTCCCCATGGCGACACTTGGGACATCTTATCGATGGTGCTTCTTGTTAATGATCTATAACGATTATGTTATTCACTGGCCATATAAACGGATTTCTCCTATGAACGTTACGTCATCCGATGCTGGCCCTAAATGACTAGTTGAACAAATGTCCTGGCAGGAAGTGAAACTATTGACCCGTGACCGATTGCCTGTATCATCGATCGCTCACCTCTATTTTGGCCATGTACTTCAATAGTATGGAACTGTCTTGATTGTCAACACCATTACGATAATGTTCAAACTGGTTTATAGTTATTGCACCGATTCCGTCAGTAACAACCTCACTTGATCGAGTTTTATATTCTGGTTACACTTCGTTTTATTTCATTTTAATTATATTCAGAAGTAAAATTACCATAGTGGTACACTTAAAAAAAACGATGGTTTACATATTCTGGCTCCACACTGGAGTTCGATCGACAGATGCAAACTCCGGGGGTAATTCGATATTGGAAAACATTAGTATTGTCCGAATGCTAAAAGATGTGACCGCTTCACTGTATGATGATACAAGCGTAATGTTCTAATAAACGTGGCCAACAGGTTCACCATGTTGTCCGACATAATGGACATTCAACAGTTTAAACGTTAACCATGCTGATAATGGCACGCTTGCGCTCTAAATGTCAAGCTGAACATCCAGTACAAATCCACCAATATTCTCAAACTTACAAAAGTGCACTACTGAACAGGATAGAAGAACACTGTGCTAGCTATGTGTCATGATTCAGATTTCCTTGGGATTATGAAATCCAGCTGACGCGGACGGACTCATCGGACCCATCAGAACGGAACAAATTTCTCAGCAGTTGTAGATTCAGCTCATCACCTTCCTACTAAATATTCATCACACAGATAGTTTGTCTAATGCATTGTCTCTCTCTGAAATAAGCCGGGAGAGAGCGCAGAGTAGTTGTTGCGTTTTCTTGTCTGACGAATACGCTGTTTTAGTAACCACAAGCGTACAACAGCCATTTACATACGAATAGCTAGAGTTTTGTCTCAGCTGTTCAAGTCACAGAGCCAAGGTTAAAAACTGATTGTTCCGCAGTATATGTTACCCATCTAAAACATTATACCACCCACTAAGTCTGACAAATAGTGGTTTGAAGCTTATTTAGAATAACCCTGGAGCACAAAGATATGTATGTGAACGAATCGAGTTTTCAGTGTCTCACCATCAACATAACCGTAGCTTACTTAATCTGAAGCCAGTTTACACGATAAACCAATAAATGCACAAGGTTCACGAACTGTAGTCCAGTTAAGATCAAAGGACTAGTTTTCAGTTTTTTAGTTTGATCGCAGATCGCTGATGGTCTAGTGTTAGCACAGAATTTCGAGGTCCAAGATCAACTGTTAGAGCTACGCTGATCTTGTTTGATTGCAAGCAACTCAGCATATATTCTAACAAAAACACTTTTCATCTAAATAAAATGCATGGATGCATCTGAGGGAGCAAACAGCTCACTTGCTTGATTTAACTTTGCAGTGCAATTCGATAGATGGTGATCACTGAAGTGAACTGTCTGACTAAAACAGTTGTTGCGTGTCCACTGAGTAAAAACGGATGAGTACGCAGGGAACCCAAAGAATGGGATTGTAGTATTAGTGAATTATTTTACAATAGCAGAAGGTGAATTACAATTCGACTACTAACAGGTTTGATAAATTTAACTTATAATTTGAGTTTGTGCTCATCTTCCTCAGCTAACAACTAGCAGCTCTATGGCTTCTTATCTGAACAGAATTGTCGGTAAATGCCACAGCGATTTCCTTATGGACGCATTGAAACTGACGTAAATAAACCTAACTGAGTAAGAACATTGTACGGGGTGATAAGGTTCTTCATTTAAGTACAGTGAACTCAATCACACGTTCGGAACAGTTGTTCCTCTTGAGAAATTTTAACATTTTAGTAATAAGATGGACACTAGTAGGTGCTAACATTTCGTATTATCTTTTCAGTACCAAATAGTAGTAATCAGGACTGTGTTTATATATATAACTAATGTGGTGAGGGATGAGGAAATAAAACAGTAAGTGGGGTAGAGAACAACAACGCAAAATTATTGGGTACACAGGAGTCTAAGGTGAGCATAATTGTTTTTGGACACAATGCTGGCTTAAGATGGCTGATTGCGACCACCTGAGTGAAACGCAGGAAACGTGGATGAGCGTGGCTTATTATATTCCTGAACAACGATTCGGGATTAATCCGACGACCGCTGGCCAACATATGTCTGAAGATAGATGAAGCTGGAATTCTGCGTGATCTCGGGACGAAGAAGGTAGAGTGCACAGTCACGTTCCGAACCCATTTCGCCAGATGTTTGTTTATCTAGTTATATGTAAACCTTGGACCACCGTGGATCTAATAATTTGGAGCTGTTGTCTTCCACTCCATTTGCTGTTTTATTCTTTCATCCACCTTCTTCTTACTTCTAAGTTGAAACTAAAGGTTTGCTTAAATATGAACAAATTCAATGTTCTATTAGGAAAAAGAACGCTAAACTATTCAGTTCGACGACAATTCCTCAGTAGCTCCGTTATAAACGCAGTGTTAGATTTATGCTTACGAACGTATAAACTGTTTTGCACCAACTACATAAAGCTGAGCAATTGTTTTGATTTCTGTTCACCAATCCTGATACTAAAACTTCGGTCATTGTGCCGAGCGTATCTGTGTCTACAGTTACGTGTGAGTTTTCATAAAGAACGGGATCGTATTGTTTAGGTATTAACACTTTTCCGTACGTAAGCTACTACAAACTGAATCAGCTTTGAGTTGACGTAATTTGCTTCACTTTGATGTTGTGTCACTTAAGCAGTTGGTAACTTAACGCCAGAATGTCACTGTCCAAGACATAGCCTAGCGTAGAACAACGTTAAGAATTGTTTAGCCCCATTTCCACAAATTAGTGGATTTAAGTGAGTAGCCAATTCGAAGGGAATCAAATAGAACTGTTATCACACCCTTAAGTTGTATCAATGGGACAGATCAACTACATGTGATTCATTGCATGTGCATCAACTCGATTGGTTATTGTATCCTATACTGAAAACAAACCCAACTGGTCTGCAGCTACCGATAACATACTGTTCGGGTTAAAGTACCAACTTTGGCGTGATCAGAATGGTCGACACTAAATGGAAGGGTATCAAAGTTGAACGCTTCTTCCTAAAGCTGAGTTTTTACGAGAATCAGCTGATTATCAATGTTCAGAGTCCGGCAGTTATCAGTAACGGATGATTACGTTACAGCTGACGCCTACCTACGGTGATATAAACCGGCCTACACTGGTGACTAAGATATCTCCGATAACATGCACAATAAAAAAATTCCGACTGAACTTTTCGCATTGTTGCTAATGCACTTTTAGTGCATTATTTGAAACTGAAGTGCTATACAAAGTTTGAGTTGTGCGGCAAATTGGAATATATTGTTTGTACAGTGAGAACTTACTGAACTACAGGAAATCTAAAAAGACAACTGGAATTACGGTTAACACCCCCTTGGTTGAATACTGCGCTCCTGTCTGCATAATGAAAAAATGTCGTTCTTAATTAAGAACGGTCCCCTGAGAGATGATACCGAGAGATAATAGATATTTTACAGCAGGAAGAGAAAGCTATCACAGGTATTATTATGTTCTTTGGTCTAACACTACAACCTAGTTAAAATGGCACAAATTAAATGGGGTTGATGTGGCCAAGTTAATACACTCATTTCCTACTTCAAAGTATTATCCTACAGTTCAAAACAATATTGATAATTTTTATACAGTCGATTGACCTGTTGGGCAGTTTTAACCGGTGAGAAAATAAAGATAACCGACTGAGCGTAATATGCTTAACGAGAGTGCCTTTATACACCTGTTATAAGTGGACTCAACCGAAATAATCAAATTAGTCTGGGAAGTGAATATACACCATGTTGTAACTTGGAATACGGCCTACGAGCGCGTAAACAGACAACGGAATAACGGTTAGTGAAACGGTAGATAACAGAACGGCGTTCAACGGTTCTGAACGACTGACTACGAAATATGCACGATTAATACGAATCTTCCCAGCCAACCCAAACACTTGAGGCTAACGAACGAACACAGAGAAAAGACTGGCCTCCGGACAGAGCTACTTTATGTCTCTCAATCCGAAGACAACAAGGTCACAAACTAGACAACATTTAAAGGGTTTGTGACTAATCAGAAAACAAGGACAGAAGTGGACCAGACAAAGATCCAGACAGTACATTGATGTCCCAAGTAAAGTACGTGCGTGTGGGCCGGGCGCCAGGATTTTGCGCAAAGGTTGAGAAAGCACGTGATGAGGGACGTGGCACATGACCGTGCTGACTATGAAGGTCACTACAATCGGTAGTGAGTTAGACCAGTGCGAAGTCAAATAAAACGGTATTTTCGGGGAATTGGGCTCTTCCCCGACACACCAGATTACAGAATGAAAACCAACACCGTTAGTGAAAGGAAATCGCCTCACTTTAAAAAACAATGTTGGATTTTTAGTATGACTTGCACAGTGGTATACTGAGAGTATGCAGTCTCGAGGATATGATGTGTAATAGAAAAAAAACTAAACTCAGAATTGTTTATACTGCACTATAACAGGATATATTCATTTACTTCTCTGGTATTTAGGCAAGTTCACAGAATCATGATTCTTAGTAAGATCTTTCCATGGCCATAAACGTTGTGTAGTTTCAGACGGGTGACTGGTGCATTTGTTGTGACAGTGCAAAAACTAATAATTAACATTAAGTATATAATACTGTTCTATAATATAAACACGCATGTGATATGCATATATAAGGTATACCCAGTGCCATCTGTAACAACACCTATGGTACTCGTAATTTCATTTCGATATTATTCAAAAAACTTTTATGACACAGCAAATGAAGTTACGCACACATTTTCCCTAGTAAAACTTCATTTTCAAGAGCTTTCGCAAGTTCCATTCGGAGAATCTAGAGTTTGTGTTAGTGTTGACAATCTAAGACAGAACACGCAAGGAATCAAGTGTGTGTTTGTCTAGTTATGATCTTTAAGGGATTTGAAAAGTGACAAAATTGTAAAATAATACAGCGGAACCGTTTCAGTTTCTGTGATTGGGAATAGACCATATCCAGACGCCATCCGAAGGGTTCAAAACGGAAGCAATGCTACCGGTATATTTCCATTTTGTCGCTGTTGTAAATCAAATGACCCTACAGTAAATCCTTGAATCATCAGATACATATACAATGAACTGATCTGTTACTGAAAGAAGGTTCACTGTTTTCATTTTTCACTTTTTATGACCCCTACCAAATCTTCCGTACCACAAAACTGAGTTATTCAGTGCGTTTCTTTGACAGTTTACATTTTTAAGAATATTACCGTCTTTAAATAATGATCCTGTTTTCCGATGGATTTGGTTTAACATTTATCGCAGTTATAGCCGACTGATTGATCGGTTGTGTGACCTAGATATTTTTCAGGAAACGTGAATGACTTACAGTGTCGTGTGCTATCATAGAAGAATACAGATTCTGAAGTGCAGACATTCCTACCTGAAGCAATGTTGGTTAGATGTTGTCTAATCTGACCGCATTTTTTCAAGTCTGGATAGATACGGATGGACATCTCAGATTATCAACTTTAACTTGGCTATGCTACACGTCTAGTACACACATGAGCTAATAATACGTGCCACGTACAAATATAACGGCATCTAACGGCCTCTAAATTTCAGTCCTGAAATCAGGTTACTGGTTGTTATGTTCTTCGTCTAACATATACTTTATTCAGTCATATTTGCTGAGCCAAAAAGAACATACACTGAACGCAACTCAAAATAGTAAGCAATACATGAAAATCGTTTCATGGGTATCTGCATTTTAGCACTCAAAGCGCTTTGAGAAGTAATGGTTTTTCACCTGAGCAACTTGGTCTAAAGTTCAGATGGTAAACTGTTCTTAATGGTCAAAAAGTCAACGTTAACTATTTGATAAAACTTTCCACCTTTTGCATATTTGCATTGGATTTTTTCACATTTATGACAACTCGTTATAGACCTTTGAGACCAATAAGTACAATCAGCTGTAGTCACGTGAGCTGGCGATAATAGAAAAGTAAACTAGACTTTGGTTTGTGAGTAGTGGTGATTGTCATTTCAGTCCCAAATACTTTACTTTGGTTCTCCTGTGATCGATCGACCAGCAAGGTTTCTTGTTAGTGTCGGTGATTTTGTGTAACCAACTGACGACAAACCTGAAGTGCTGACATTTTTACGTAATTTGTCTGCTGAAGGCATGGTTGTGTGTATAGTGAACATTCGTCTTCCACAGTTCAGCTTAATGAATTGACATGACTTACTTTGAATAGAAAGCACGTATTATACTCCTAACAAAACACTGGTTAAGACAATTGTGCTATGCAATTATTACTGCATTCTGTACGCCGGTTACAGTGTATATACTTTTGCTGTTGCCAAACAGACTCAGTTGCTTTGTTCAATGCGTTTGCTGCTTTAGACTAACTGGCTAGTTCTTGAGGGTATTCTCATTTGTTCCAAGCTTCACGTTGTAGGATTACAGCTTATTTGTCCGGTCAGAATTAGGGACCATATATGACAGTCAAATTTGAACAAAAGAAAAACTAGCCTAAATGTTACGCGTAAATTAATTAGATGCAGCCGAGTGACCTTGACTTACCCTCAAGGACATGTAGGTTGAATGGTAACAATGGAATAAGAGAGGTATAAATAAGCGTAGAATTTTTGAGAGACTGTCATCAGTTTTGAGACATCAAGAACCGGTTGTTGGATTAACAAGTCAGCTGTTCCGTGTAGATTTAAATACCAGATCTTAAGACAATTTCTTATGCAGGATCAAGCCAGAAAGAGTGCTAGTTGTAATCTGCAGTCAAATCTGAGATCGGATATTTTAGGGTTTTACATTGCTATAGATAGTCCATGAGACCGGACGAAAGTGGTCACTTTGGGGATGTGGAACTTCATCTGGAACTTTTATGAAGTAATGTATCTGCTTTCTCTTGAAGTTGTGCCTGTTTGTTATTTTAACCAGCCTTTACGCCAGAAGGTTATCCATTCATTGTGTATGATCATTGCGTCCAAAGTTGCAGGTTATGACAAAATTCGGTTGTAACCGAGCTCGTTACAGGCTGACTCGGCAGAACGTGTTAAACATTACCAAAAGTCACAAATTCGTTTTATATACATTGGCAAGACGAACAAGGATGTCTGAAGGAACCGCAACTTATTTGTTCGTAAGTGGTTTTCTAATAATATTGCGGAACTATTAGAAACAAGAAGTGTAAAATGGATGAGCATTGTTGCTGGTGAACGATAGGAGAAGCCGACTTTTCTATTATTTTAACGTGATTAATACACAAGTAAGCAAACTTTCCTTGAAAATGTGCATATTTTAGGCAATTTATGGATGATCCAGTCACGAATGGTTTATCACGCCAGGATATCTAGTGCACGTAGGCTACCACACACAATACCACCTACTGCTGGGCCAGGCCCTGATCACGTGACTGTCTGCACGTTCCCGATCCTTTGTGGAACCGCTGCAATACTGGTTGCAACTATATTGTGCCCCCTAGATCATGCGAACAGACAGTTTGGCTTTCAGTGTCAGCCAAATACCCATCGTTACTACAGCGACTCTCGTTTGCCAAAGCATACGAATGGTGCATTTCAACTTGTGGATTCATAAGGGAAGTCTCCACGAAACCAGTTGTCATTAATGGAACCTAAGCGTAAGTTGATTAAGACAACAGGGAAACCTTTTAGGAACCCGTCTGTTTGAATAAAAGAAGTGAACAGGCATTATTGAACAACAAAAGGTCCTCATCAACTAGTCAGTGGATTAATTAACAGAAAACTAAAAAACAAACAGCATTTCCTGGTCAGCATGGCTGTTAAGTCGAAACTCCTCCGGAAACTTTTGTAACAGCTTTGAAGGAAGAATGGCAACCACAATATGACCTTAGTTACTTGGCTGAAGCGTCAAAAACAGCTTGAAACAACAATCCGATCAAGTATATAAAAAATTATCCAAAATGTATCACGAGGCATTGGGTGTGTAATTACAAAACTGCATCAGTAAGGTTAGCATCCAATATTTCATAGCAAACCAGTGTATATTTTCCATATTAAAGTATGCCCCTTTGGGTGAGATCTTTGGTCCAAATTATTCTGGGTAAGATGATGCATGAAGTTCAGTTTCGGGTGCCAATGAGCAAATGACCCTACTCATGTGGGCAGTTTACAAGATCATGTTTGCGATCAGTGTTTGAACCCGCCACGTGTCATAATTTATCGACATCAGGCGCACTTTGACCACTCTGTACTTTGTGATAAATCACAGTTAACAGCCCACACATACGTGTTTCATTAGCTCCAATGTCAAATATTGTACAGCTGGCATCTATGAAGTTGCTCCACTTTGGCAGCGTACTTTGTAACCAATCAGGTAGGTTGAGTTTGATATCAGTGTTTCAGTGGACAACATCAACATCTTTTCCAATACATAAAAGAAGTAATATATAACAAAAATTTATGGATTTTCACATCCGTACCACAAAATTGTCTTGTTATCGTCAATAAGATACACGAAGATAGAAGCGGACGGACTGAAATCCCTGCAGAAAGAGATGATCAACTGTGAAGATGATTCAGTAAAGCCTTGCCAAAACCCACTAATTTCTCACGATTAATGCGAGTGAAGATTAACTGAAGGCTTGCCGGATGAACGTGTTTCGTTTTATTGATGACAAAACTACAGAAACAAGGGCCACAATCTTGATATATGTGAAGCGATGCGTGGTATTGGGTCAGAGTGGTCTGGTTCATTCACAGTGAAGGAAGTTTACCACCGCCATGGTCACTTCGTCAACCAGATTTAAGTCCTATCGAACACATATGAATCAAATAAGGTCGTACTATCGAAGAATACCGTGATGCTGCGAGCTTAGCCCGACTGGAACATAGATGCGGACTGTTGTTAATTCAAGCGGAATGGTGACCAAAAATTGTACAATGAACAAAAGTAACGGACATTTTCAGGACAAGAGTTTACAACAAATAAAAGGGGTATTCTATTAAAGCGGTTTATTAGAAGGGACACGTTTTTATTGGGAAACATACACACTTCAACCATTCGGCGAAAAACATAGAGTATTCTGGTGGCACTCATTTCAACTTTGTCAGATATTTCACTTTAACAAAATAATTAACAAAACTGACTCTAATGTGTTTGTAGTTCTATGGAAGTAGTTTTTTTTATAGATAAAGTGATTGTAGCACATGAAGGGGTAGTTTGAAATGATAGGGTTACAGAATTATCAACAAGGACCTTCAATTAAATATTCGAAGGCTTCTGATCGCACATTTCATTGCTGAAAACCACAGCAAAGTTGACCAGTCGTAATGCACCTTGAAACAGTGGTCAGTAAGCTTCCCACAGGATTTTCTTAGGAACCCAAGTATTGAAGTTCCGTAGAAAATATACTCTTAACTGAAAATTATTTTCTTTATTGTTCTTCCCAACTACACCCTGAACCTGGGTTGTTAAAGAGCAATATTGTGTACGTAACGTTGACCAATCTTAGAAAAAATATCCCAAATACTACCAATTTTCTAGACTATCCGAAAGGCTGATAACGGTGAAAAAATCTCGAGTAAATTTGTCATAACCATTTACACTACATCTTGACACATTATGTTTCGGAAACAGCAGTCTAGTTCTACGACTAACAATGTGCTCAATAAAGTTAACAGACCATTGAAATTTGTTTGGGAGGTTATTAGACACCTTATGATCATAATGGAAAGTATCCGTCGCAGATGACAACCCACACATTTTGCTGATCATGCATTTGAAGTTATCCATAAGACAGGACTTGAAGCCTAGTTTTATTGCGATCGTCTGTAGTCCCTCTTGCCATTGACAGTACCGTAAAAATTCAGATTAAAAAATAACATAGTTTCTAGCCAGCTTTATTTATGAATTCCATGGCAACAAGTCACGTGTTAAATGGCCTGTTTGTGTGGTTTATTTTTCCTTGTATACTGGCCTACACATCAGCGGTCCTTACTACATTGTTCGGCTATGAAATCGATTCTTTCCCGTTATTGTGATGGAACTGTTCGCAACAACTAACAGTCCAAATGTGTGCATTCTTCTTTTTGGTTAGAACATAATCTTATGAACTACGTGTTATGATCTTTCTATGTTCAGGTTCCAGAGGTGTGGTTGTTGGCACACAACAGCGTGATGAGCTAAGTTTCTGTGACTATGATAGGGGATCAGTAATGATTTTGATGTGCACAAGCTTTGATTTGTCTCTCCTCCAAACCTGTGCGATTTACATAAGCTAATGGTGAATCACCGGCAACAATTGCTTGTCTTCTTTGAGGCTACTGTCACTGATCACGTGGTCAGACTGATTACCACAAACTGCATTTTGTGGTCACTTATGATGTTGGCACGTGATTTTGTGCAAGTAACGTACAATTCACACACTTTTGAGTCACTATTAATGTCTGATCGATATTGTCTCAAGTCAAACTTTTTACTGACTTACACTAAGGAGCCAACATGTTTTGGCATACACTGGTTTTTTATTCCGAAATTTGATCGCATTTATCACAACGAATCAAACAAACTCCATCTCAGTTTGTGTGAATTAACGTGTTGCATTCCAAACCACTAAACAAATCTTGACAATGAAGCTACTGTCTACTAGTAGCACTCTTTAATTTACGAATTTGGGGTCCAGTTAAAGTTTTTAGGCAGACCTTAGGCAAAACTATGTCAACATTAAATCCGATGGGGTGTACAAATCAACCTTCCCAATAAGGTCATTAGTTTGATAGGGTACTGTGCTTGTCTGGAAAACCTGAGAATCTATCCATTTAGTAAGCACTGCGGTAGCTTCGTGGTGTTCAACCAATAAGCAACCTATCATCCAGGTTGATCGCAAAAGAAGCAAGTATCTTTTTTCTACTGAAGTGGCGTTACAACACAAAACTAACGGTACAGTCTGCCAAGGTCACTATTCAGGTAAGCATCAATTCAACAGGAAGCCAGTGAAGACGGCATAGAAATATCAACAGCATTCGTGATACAGGGACAAAGAACAGTGATTCTACTGTGAACGTTAAAAATATTACCCTGAATCGTACAGTTGGCAAACATGTTTGACAAGATTCAAATGTACTGGATGTCTTTGAAGAATGTTCTCAAAACCTGTAGTTATCCCCCAAGAAGAATTCCTTTTTATTCCACAGAGTTACACGAGTGTGACTCATTTCGGCTGCACCGTACGGACATAATGTTGGGACGACCTTCTCCAGTTGTAATAAACACCTGAAGCTGCTTACACAACAGACTATAATTTACAAAACCTTACGGTAATTAAAAATTCTACAGTCTATTGCTAGTCCTAAAAATAGGTGCTGATAAAACTTTGCGCCAAAGATCGATTTAAAAAGAAACCTTACGAAATCACTGTTCGTTATGTCCACCCGATGTTAATCACCTGTACATAATCATTCTTGCGGGAGGGCGCTCGTTTTGTTATCGTTTCACATGCTGCGTCTATTAGTCAGTCTTCATAAACGATAACCTTGTGACTAGGAGGGTATTTGTACAGTCACACGCGTACTGTGTACACGTTTTCTCTAGAACGGACTACAAAGCTGAATACTGAGAGGTGTTAACATTTGGTGTTTTCTCCCAATCATCGGGCATGCATGGTCAGCGCACTGGAACGAGAACCCCAATAAACTGTGATTAGTATTACTAGGGTTTATTGACGGACGCATGACTAATCTATAACCTCCTGCGTGATGCCGAATTATTTATACTGCCTAACAAATGCGAATTCTAGAACTACCAGCAGCTTCGAATTTTAATTCTGTAACAATGCTAACCCACTGAACTGTAACTGTGAGGTGGTTCGTAGGTGAAGACGTCAAGTTTCAGCTCGGACAGTGTCTGTTGCGTCAGCAGTGTAATAAACAGCGTATCCCACCATATCTTATAACTTTCTGTCCACCTTTCCGGAACGTACGTATCCACAACGACAGGTCAATCGGTAACTTTCGTAAGAAACAGAACTGTCTGGTGAATCACAATCAGAAATATTGCAAGCGAAACCGTATCCCAGTCGCAGCCATATGACTCTAAAGCTGTATCTATACTGCAAACATATAACTTTACAGCATGTGGCTTAGTTACTGTTCTGCATGGCAAGCCCTCATACGAAATCTGATTGAGAAGACACAATTTCAGAAACATTGCAATATCATCACAGTGATTCATATGAAGACAGATACATTGTTCTCAACCTGTTCAGCCCATCTTTGCAGCTGATTGACTGCAAACGAATGAGGCATCTTTGACATATATTGACTAGGAAAACTCTGATAAGCAACAGACAAAATTTCAAGCCATGGAAATGTGACTCTCAACTATATATAATCTGACCAAAATGTTAGTCTAGTTCATTTCGGAAGATATACAAAGTTCTGCAGTTGTTAGCCAATAAGTTAGTCAAATAAAACGTTGATTGTCTTCAGTTTTGCTTTCCTCGAAGCCATAAAAGACACCCAACCTTGTATAGAGGATTCAATAGTGCAACAGAATTTAACATTCAAACTGAAAATGAGACCCTTCAGGTATCGGAGTTATTTTACACGGCTCATTTGGCCCTTTAGATTGTCAAAATATCGTTGGTTTGTAATATTTCTTTGCCCAATTGTTACTTCATCTTTTGTAATGGCATGTGAAGAGCTTTTAGTTAGAAGATTAATTGGAGAATATTCAAGCAACAGCAAGATCACAAAACAGGCGATAGACTTTGACATGATGGTCAGCAATTACGGTTAAACCAGATACAACTAGGCTTTGGGTTGAAAAGCGCCAGAGTACTTGAGATAGCCATAATGTTGGCGTTGGGTTAGTGATTTTAGCTTACGCTGACCAAACAAGTTCCTACTAACTGCACGCAAAGTAAGACTGTATCGGGTCTGATTGGTGCAATCAGAAAGCGTTTATTTGAGTGTGTATCTGACATCAAAATGTGACTGAGTTAGTATGCAGATACGCTGAACAACTGTAATCTAATTGTTCTAATAACTTCATAACAGTATAAATCTTATGCAGTTGATTTGGTAAACGAAGCTATGTTAAGCATCTTTTAATAAATCCATCTCTGACCGCGAAAACACAAGGTTCCTGCTCACGGATAAATAGCGGGGAATTGTGATTGATACATGATGGACACTACTCACAACTGGTTGCAACGTTTACGTTGCCATAGACGTTCAGCCAATCCCTTACGAAAAGAAGCAGTACATTTGCGTTTCTCTCTTGGTAGAGTTCGTCAGTAGTGTAGATCCTTTCTACAGTTGGGATTTGAAATCCAGCCACGGTTTCATAAGACAACCATGTTGACTATGGCGCCATTGACCTCAAGTTAGGCATGATCAAGTTATATGCATAGGATTGGCCACTTCCGTTTGCGAGTACTACTCAGGTTGGCCGGTCACCTAGAGAGAAGGCACAGTAACTACAAATCCAGTCTATGACGCCAGTGATGAGACATATCTCTAAGTGGCAAGAATGTGCACTACTGACTAGCTTGAACAAAACCGCACCTCTAGTTTTCGACAATCGGAATAAACATGGTGACTTGAACTGTGCTCAAGAACGTATTGAGTATGCAGTAATCCGGGAACAAATGAGAAGGCAAGAAGTTAATACAGTTCTTTTCGTGATCCGTTAATTTGGAAAACGAAAAATTGACTTTTTAGTCAATAGTAACCTGTTTACAAATGACTATGCTCTTCAGTCCTAAATACACCAGGCGAGAGGAGAGTCAATTTTGTATGAAAGAACAAGTAGAAACAGTGTAAACAGTGACCATAAGGTGTATAGACAGTGGAATAGAACAGTTCTGATAACGACGCCGTAGATACGTGGACAATATGTGGATGTTTCTGCCAAAGCTTGCTGACCTAATTCCAAGCGGAGTATGTTGACAGTCGATAAACAATGGGGTTCGTCACAAGATGATGAATGCTGAATAAATTTGCCTATTTTTCTTCACTGAAAAAAAGAAGAACAAGAGTGTTTTGTAAATGAATTTCCGACAAAAGAATGATGACACAAGATATACAATGCCATTGACAAAAGTTTAGGACCATAACAAATTCATATTTTGTCAATCAAAGATGTTTTTCTGTAACACACACAACTTTTATCAGATAAACTATTACATTACATGTCTGATATTAATCAGTAAGACCGGGTGCAACTCAACTACATACCAACAGTGATCATTTGGAATGCTCACTTGTAAATAAAATTCTAAACTGGTCATACGTAGAACGGGGTTACATATGCAGTCATGGGAAGCATTGAGATGAATCATTGTTTAATAGAGCTACATTCTTAAGATAAAACAGAAATGTGTAATTAAAACGATATATTCTCCTGCGAGAGATGAAAGCAAAACAAACCAGTGAATGATTGAAACAACTACAGGCGGACTAATTAAAGTATGTTGAGGTTGGATTCCGTTTTTCAACCGGCAACACATGTCGATTCTTAAGACAATTTGGAATGTTTAATTGAATCGGATTTGTTGGTAGGTGCAAAGAATATTGTGCAACAGATTTCACAATTGGTACCAAAACAACGTTTGGTAAACCAACAATGAACTACAACTAAAACGTGTCTGCCCTGTCATTAACAAAGAAACAATCGGCTTGTAAATGTATTCGTCTCTTCCTCCTCCTCCTCCGTTTTGTAACAAATGTATTTACTGTTTAGCGGCAAGTCAACAAAAAGTGGAAAAGATTTTTGATAAACATTTTTCTCAGTTGGCTCTTCAAAAATGAATGAGTATGTCGTTAACAATAAATTTTCTCTGTCCTGAAACAAAAACAGATTGTTGTGTAGGTTATGCTTGAACGACTCAAAAGTGACCGACTGTAGAGTTCCAGATAAGAAAAGGGCCAACATTTAAACGTTTTTCGGTTGTAGCCTAAACAACTGCAACAATCATACTTCTGCACAGTGTCTGATGTTTGTGTCTAAATAAAAAGATCATTGTTTATAGTGGAAGGTATTTAGTTTGTATTGTCAAAAGTGCTTTTACCCTGATTGTTTATCACCTAAGAGAACTTCACAATGAACATCGGAAATTAATTTTAAGACAGTTTGTAAAGATATCGTGTGATTTAACAATTCGAGAAGAATTCTGAACCATCTGTTACTAGTTTTACCAGGTTTATCAACTACTTAGATGTTAAACATGTAACTGTCCAAATAATAATCAACAGGATTTTAAAGATGGATTTATATGCTATTTGGTTGTTTATGAAACAATAAAGAAGCAAATTTAAGTCGTTTTGGGATACATCCATACAATGAGTATCCTCTGTAGGTTGCCAAATCTTACGACCACTGGCGTAGAGTATCAATGACCGTTTGAAAATGTTTGCCCAATCGAAAACAATCAGTAGTAGTAGTAGAAGAAACTGGTTGATTATGTACATCCGCAGTAGTCCACACCTGGCTTGTAACTGATCTGAGAAGTACACCCTGACCTTGATGTTTAATTTCCCTCCGGTTGGGCAATTATCGATTCACTTAAACCATAGCGAGACGAAGCTGAGGTGTTGTAGGAAGGTGAGTTAACCGATTATCGAAAGCCAACATCAATCATCTGGGAGCACTCGACAATGTGTTCAGATGAGCCGATTCTAATTTATTAGCCATAACAAATAGTTCGAAATTCGCTGCAGTGCGCACTTTGATATTATTGTTGTGGAAAATGTTATATACTCCTCGTTTGTACCAAAGTTTCTGATAATGTGGGAGTAATGCTATATTTACTAATATCGTTGAAAGGCGTCACACACAAAAATAACGGTTGAAAGTCGGTCGTAATTTCTTCGGATGGTGTACCAAAATTATTTGCAGCACACGAAGGTGTCTGACATGTTTCGTCAACGGTCCAACGGAGTTCCCCTTTGTCTGATAGTTTCGGATAATTATGATGGAATACGACTCAGTAAATAACTAATGTAGTCATTAGGAAAAATATTATCCACGAAGTAACAAACTGCGTCATTTAGGCTCCAAGCGTGATTTATATACATGATAAGTCAAACTTGACAAAACATTCACGAGCACATTTGAATATGAGTTGATTGGTGGCAGTTGCAAAACATCCAATTGTCGTGCCCGTTTTTGTTACCTTTGTTTAGGAAACGTGAACTATAAATGTTAAGACCAAGTAACAAAGCCTTTAATTAAGGAAGCATTATACACTGCACTATTCTACTGAACAGCGACACAATCCGCCCGAATTTTAATTGTACTTATCAGGTGGACTTTGTCATTTCGGGATATCTTTAATGACAGATCAATAACTGAAGTCTATTTAACCTAAGAATGTTGACAGATGACTGAAATTACGGACTTGTTTTGAGCCATTTTAACTGTGCTAGAACAGTGTAGTGAAATTAAAGGTTTATGAATGTTGACAGAATCTTAGTACACACAATCATTTACTGTATACACAGGTTGTGATCAAGACATACTCTGCTATATTAATGGATGATCGAGTCACAAAATGGTTTCGCTGTTCCCGTAGCTGGATAGTCTCGGTGATGTGAGGCGGTCGGTCTGAGAGTGCGGTTTGTAACTCCATACTCCCAGCAAAACTTTTTCGAGGCACGTTCAAGTACTTGTCTGAGGGTTTGTTCGTCGTGTCTACGGGTACGGTTACACTGTGCCTAGGAAGGGGAGGAAAACGACTCGATGCGGGTTGAGTAACCACCAGATGTCTTTCTCTCGAGGACTGTACAGTTTGTGTATCATCTTCGGAGGACTGTGAGGAATCAGAATTGAAATCCAAATCTGCATTTGGAAGCACCTGACAGTTGAATTCACTGAGAAGGCCAAAAACGTTAACAAAATGGATGAGGTAAGTAGAGTAAAACTAAGGTCACACTGTAATAGTTTGTGAAGAGCTATTAGGGTTGAAATTTGATGAGATAAAATATAATGATGTTTTCTGATGCACCGTTAAGTTGGCACGGGTAAAACATTTGATAAACGTGTAGAGCGTAGCAAACACAAAAAGTGTATACATGATACACAGGTGATCATATCTCGAAATATGTTGACTACAGAACACATAAAACAGGCGGACTTATTTAACACAAAACGTACCCAATTGTTTCAACCTTATCAGTTGATGTAGTATAAGATTCCAAACACGTTTCCTCTTGTTCCGTTACCAGATGCCTAGGCAAAGTGACAACGGAAAAGCATGATTACAAAAATTTTGATGAATTACGTGTCATTCAAATGTCGTAATCTTAGTGATCAAACCATTACTGCCGCCATCAATATCACCAGCAGTAGAATCATCAGTAGACGCAACGCATAATTAGCTGGTGCTGTTGCCTAACTGCCCTAAAAACGTGGGAAAAAGCAGCCTTATTCTGGAACGAGGATGGGGTTGAGTTTAAGCAATTAGCACTAAGGTGAATGGACCTTGTAAACGAACAATTGAGTTTGAACTGAGAATAATAAGGGTAAACAATTTTGCGCAGACAGAGCGTAGTAGTTAATTCACACTTATCCCAAATTCAACCCAGTCCTCAGCGAACAAGCGTTTCACTAAAATTCAGCCACTTTCGGTACGTAAATCACCGAGCAAGTACTCTTGTGCGTTCGTTGTTTGAGCCTAGTGCACATGTTGGTCACCATTGTAAGTACAAATGTGAGCTGTTGGTGAGACAAAAGCGAGTTTTAATTTGCCTTATTTCGCAGATGAAAGTAATAAGTCATTCACAACAATCATGAAAATAGATATATGGCAAGAGTTACTGACTTCGGGATCTCAAAGATAAACGAACCTGATCGTGAAATTTAGGCTTAAAAATTAACTGCCGATGCCTTGGACTCAATGGCGAGAGTTACAGTTCATAGTGTTGTATGACAGGCAGTTTCGTTGTGAATAGTATACTACATGCAAGTAGTATGTTACGCACAGGAGATATTCAGGGACAAAAGAGCAAGCTGCGAACGCCAGGAAGACGAAGGACAAGAAGAGACTTTCGGAATAGTGTGCACGCGCTACGGCAGAAGTTACACCAAGGCGAATGACAATGATGTATGTGAATGTATGTCTAACTTGCAAATGAGTGTGCACGCTTGTGGTTTGAGTTTTGACATGACCTATACGGGAGTTTGCGCAATAGACGGATTCTCAGGCCAAGCGTCTTTCGCGGTCACAACAAACGGTGCCGTGACGGGGGGCAGTTCATTGAAGGTCTCCCGATGGCCGTTCGCGACCAAGTCCTTATTGCCCATGTCGCCCGGCCGATGGACCTTGGTGAGCTCGCAAAGGCGACGCGGGAGTTAACAGTCATGTCCATGGCTTCAGTGGATGAAAACGGCAATGCGGACAAGTAGACGCTTGGCCTGAGAATTCGTCTATTGCGCAAACTCCCGTATAGGTCATGTCAAAAATCAAACCACAAGCGTGCACACTCATTTGCACGTCAGACATGCATTCACATACATCATTGTCATTCATCTTGATGGAACCCCTGCCGTAGCGCGTACACATTATTCAAAAAGTCTCTTCTTGTTCTTCGTCTTCCTGGCGTTCGCACCTTGCTCTTTTGTCCCTGAATGTCTCCTGTGGATAACATACCACTTGTGAGTAGTATACTAATCACAACGAAACTGCCTGTTATACAACAGTAGTACACAATGGAAGTTGAAACGAACCCCAACAGAACACAGGATTTCAGTGTGCATTCACTAAGTTTCTTTCAAGTTGGAACATGAAGTTTGCCTACTGACAACGGGTTCAATCAGAAAAAAACGAGTGATCAACATTACCAAAAGTGAGAGCATAGAAAACGAAACTGACCAACTCACCTGACAAAATGCTTGCAACTGACTGCCCTGCTCAACAATAGTTTGGCTTCGGCTAGCGAATAACACTTGAAACCAAGTCTTACTTCGCCCTGTAGATCAAAATGGGTATATGTTAAAGGTTGTATTCAACCAACAAAACAATACGGTGAGATAAACCTATTGTTTGAGTCACAATGAGTGAAACGAAGAGGGTAAGAAGTTGGAAAAACATTTGGGCTCATTTGAAATGATTTCCAAGAGCCAACAATTAACTTCGTAAACTAGTAAACGTCGTCATTTTAAACAAATCAGATCGTATGACATGTTATTAAAGCTTTTGAAGAAATATGTTTGAAAACTCTTGCGAATTCGAACAAAGTAATCTGTAGTGTATCTAGTAAGACTGTCTCGAAACATGTACTTCCCTACGAGTGAGACAGATTTGATGGGTTGTAGTTCACAAACTGAAATGTGTGCCAACTAAAGTCACAAAACTTGTAGTCTTAAACAATCCACACATGAAACATCGAATTTATAAAATCCCTTGCATGAGCAAGCAGATCAGAAAACAGAACATCATATTACACATGCACACCTAGAACAAGGCCGAAATGTGAACATTTACAAGGTTGTCGCAAGATTTCCCAAAGGTAACTGGTTGGATTAACGATTTACTGACTGACTGAGACCATGCTGTTAATTTACCACCGAATATCCTATCTGTATAGTTGCTAACAGACAGTAAAAGTAGAGCTAATCGTTGGCCAATGCGACATCTTCGTCTGTTCGGTTACACTACGACGTTATAATAGTGACTGATCAGGAGTTGCCAAACAAGACGCTTTTTAGATGTGTTACTATATTTTAAAAAAATCTACAGCCCTCCGCTAATCGGTTACCAGCAATCTACTGTTGACGCATAATAGGTTAATCCGTATGTTGAACCATTTCAAATTGACTGACACTTGAAATGGTCCCACTCAGAGGAGAAGTAATTTTCAGTGATGAAAATAAACACAATCTAAAGGGCTGTGATGTGTTTAAGTGATACTGGGGCATTGATAAATTGATTGAGAATAACATAACGTTACGAGCAAGTTGTAATACTCTATGTTTCAACCAACTCGGGTGGCCTTCCCCAGGAGTGTTGTAAACGATTACAACACACATGCCTTGTTTACTGATTGATAAAAACCTTTCTATCAAGCGTTGTCTTCTCTGCGCTCTCGGTTACTTCTCGCAAGTCTATTCGTTACAATTTAATCAATCAAATATAATGGATCGTCTGCTACGACCGGACCGATTTGATGCCGACCCGAACTCCACAGACAGTGGTGACGTATGGAAACATTGGTTATGTACTTTTTCAAACTTCCTTGAATTGATTGCTTCTCATAAACCTTACAAGTTAAAAACACATGCACTTCTCGTCCCCCGCCGCATACGAATTCATCTCTCACTGTACTGTGACTCTGTTATCACAACACTTCACTTTCTCCACATACAACAAAAGAATGAAACTTGCATGAAAATCTCGACCAGTCCATACAAAAACTCCGGAACCTTGCTAGGGATTGCAATTTCAAAGCTATCAGCGCGGAGCAAAATCAAGAGGACGCTATCCGCGATGCTTTCATAAGTGAACTCCTATCCAACTCCGTTCGCCAACGATAGCTTGAACACAAAACTTTAGACGTAAAAACCTCTTAAAATCAAGCGAAGACTTTAGACCTGGCTCAGCAACAATCGCATTCCTCAGCGTAATCTCAACCTACAATTTACAATGCAGCTTGCTACCGAAGCCTCATCAGATACTGCCGAGAAACCTAACAATCATTACGAGACCGTGGGTATGATCGACACCCTCGCCGCAAATGTCCAGCTACAGATTCGGTCTAGAAATCATGTGGGAAACGGGGTCACTATCAAAAGGTTTGCCGGACTGCTACACATTCAAAACACACGGCATTACTTCTTCCACTCTTTACCTCCTCTATCATCACTGATGCAGCATCAACTAGCCTTACCAAAGCTATCACTGAAGTAGTGATCAATGAAATAACCTTACAAGCGTTGGTTGACACAGGAAATTCAGAATGCTATGTTTCTGAGGGGGTCGTACTCTGAAATCAATAGACAAAACTGCTATCAAGTGACCAAATCGTTCTGGCTTCCACAGGAATAACCAGTAGCACCAAAGGCCACTGTCTTGTTTCGTTATTTTACAAAAGTACACCTTAAAGAGATGTTAAATTGTCAATCCTCCCCAATCTGCGTGCTGATGTGTTATTAGGGCATGACTTTCTACAGCGACAAAAATCTGTGGAAATATCCTTTCAGGGTGTTCAACCCTCAGTTTTACTATGTGGCCTAACTGCCGCTACTCTTCCAGCTCCCTCCCTCTTCGCTCAGCTTGATCCATCTTGCCGTCCAATCCACATTAAGTCGAGACGACATAGGTTTTCATTCACACCGAGATCGAAAGATTGCTACAAGACGGCATCATCGATCCTTCGCGATCATCGTAGCGTGCACAGGTCTTGGTCACTACAAACGATCGCCATAAACTTCGCGTGGTCGTCGATTATAGCCAAAGTATTAATCGGTTCACCTACCTGGAAGCCTACCCTCTCCCTCGTATCGACGACATGGGAGACAAAATTTCACAGTTCACTGTTTTCAGTATGCTGGACCTCCACAGCGCTTATCACCAAATACCCATTAACGGAAACGACGGACAATATACCGCTTTTGAAGCGTGCAATAGCCTATAACAATTCTGTCGCATACCTTTTGGAGTGACCAATGATGTTGCATGCTTCCAGCGAGCGATAGACGAGCTGATACGTCAAGAAACACTCAAGGGAACCTTTGTCTACGTCGGAAATATTACCGTATGCGGAAAAGAGGCGAATGATCAGCAGACTAATCTCAATCGGTTTCTGCAAGTGGCTGATAAATACGGACTGACAGTAAATCGAAACAAGTGTATTTTCGCTACCAAAGAAATTCGTCTGTTGGGTTATGAAATATCCAAAGGATCCGTGAGGCCAGATCCCGATCGATTGGAAGCGCTAATCAAGCTGTCTAAACCTGGAAACTTGAAAACGACAAAAAATGGTTGGAATGTTCTCATACTATTCACAGTGGTTTTCCCAATTTTCAGATAAAATCCACCCGCTGATTATCAACAGGTGCTTTTCATTACCCAATGATGCACTTTTCGCCCACGAATCCTTTAAATCCGAACTAGTTCAAGCTTCACTTTTTTCCATTGCCACACATATTCCCCTTGCCGTTGAAACTGATGCCTCAGATATAGCCATCTCCGCTACACTAAAACAGAGTGGCCACCTCGTGACCTTTTTCTCACGTACTCTCTCTGCAACCGAACGAAACCATTCCGCTGTTGAAAAGGAAGCTTCAGTGATTATTGAAGATTATTGATCCGGAAATGGCGAAATTACCTGATTGGAACACATTTCAAGCTACTAATCGATCAACGTTCAGTTGCTTTTATGTATGATAAAAAACTTGCTAGTA